>VYZM01002536.1:129715-140914 GCA_013398915.1 Dromas ardeola | reverse complement strand
GGGGGCCCGCCGGGGAGGGAGGCAGGCAGGCAGGCAGGCAGGCAGGCAAGGAGGGAGGAAGGGAGGCAGGCAGGCAGGCAGGCAGGCAAGGAGGGAGGAAGGCCGGCAGGCTGCGCTGTGGCACAGCCCGCCCGGCGTCTGCGCGAACACTGCGGCTTCTGGCCTAGCCGGGGGTAGGGGTTTGGCCTTCTCCTCCTTTTGGCCTAGCCGGGGGTAGGGGTTTGGCCTTCTCCTCCTCTTGGCCTAGCCGGGGGTAGGGGTTTGGCCTTCTCCTCCGGAGGTCTGGTAACCGGGGAATGCCGCAGCGGTAAGTGCGGCGGTGTCCCGGCCCGCTGGGCGCTGCCATGGATGTGTCTGTGCGAAGGGAGCGTTTCTGTAGGTGCTTGGAGAGCATCGCCTGTACCCTGGCCGTTGTAAGGGCTGTTACGTGTGTGTGGTGTGTCTCCGCTGCCGTTTGATCTCGGATGAAGAATGACCGGTGTATACTATAACGTTCTCTTGCATAATAGCTTGGGGTGGTGTCACTTTAACAGACTAGCATTGCTGATAGGTGATAACAGCTGTTGTTTTCAGAAGCAGTTGTTCCAAATGAAATTGGATCTTGTATATAGTTGAACTTTTTCTCTTTTTTCTTTCTTTTTTTTTTTTTTTTGGAAGGGGCACACGGTCCTCCAGCTGTAACACAGGAAAACAGCAGCCAGAGAGAGGAACCAGAAATAAATGTCTTGTGTTGCAATACATGCAAAAGGCCATATGAACAGTCTGCAAATGAGGAACACATTGCAAAGCGTGTAAAACAGGATGAAGTATACTCAGCGCCAACAGTCAGTGAAGATAAGTTTTCGTATATGGGTATGCTCTTTCATTATTCCTGTATTTCTTTTGAGTTCTTTGTACTCTTTCATAAATAACCAGTGTAATTATGAGAAAGCTTTAGGGATGTTTGTGTATGGCAGCACCAGGCCCTGTGTAACTTTTTTTTTTTTTAAAATGTAAACGTGAGCTGTGATATATTTGCTCACGTTATCTTTCAGTGTAATGCTAATTGCTTTTGACTGGTACAAATGTATAGCTTAATCTGGTCATTATAGGTGTGATTTGGTTTGTGTCTGGATTACAGACTATTTAAATACAGATGCATCTGGGAAGTTTTAAAGTTGACTGAAGAAGGGAGAAATTGTGAGAATACAGAACGTGGGGCAGAGATGCTTCTTGAGGCCGACTGATCTGGGGGCAGTGGGGATGTGAAGCTGCAGTGGGATTTCTGGTGTTCTGCATTACTGATGTACAGAGCTTCTCTAGTTAATGTTTTGAAGGGCTCTCTGGGGATGGAAGTTTGGGGCATTAATCTGCTGGCAGGCATTTCTTTCTGCTTGGAGAGACTACGTCCTCGAAGGAGCGCGTGAACTGCTGCTTTTGGTGGCTCTTTTGTAGGTGACTTTGCAGTCGTTTATACAGATGGTTGTTGCTCAGGTAACGGACGTAATAGGGCACGTGCTGGAATAGGTGTCTACTGGGGACCAGGCCACCCTTTGTAAGTAGCTGGATGGATTTTTTTTTTTTAATAGGCACTAATATTTGTTTTATGTGTATTTTACAATGTCAGTCTCCTTTTGAGTATGAAACTCTGCTTTTGAGACTTTTAATGACAGTGCTATGAGACTAGTGAGTTACTGAGGGGAAAAGAGAGATCAGCTTCTCCAGGAGGTAAGAATGTGGGTAAAATCAATTGGAAATACTACTTTTAGGGACTGCATCTATAATTAAAGTGACGTGGAAAGTTTTAAAATAGGTGTGCACAGAAGACGACAAAAGAAACTGCGTATTGTTGGAAGGTCCATACATGCAGGTTGCACTATGCAGGTCAAGTTAGAGGTAGAATTTTCGTTCATCCTCCTGTATAAAAGCAAAATTAGAATTCTTGTATTTATTTTTCTAATACATAGTCATTGTACAGCACTCTGAATATTTTGGGCAACTAATCTACGATTCATTCCTCGAATATAGAAATACCAGTGAAAGGCTTCCTGGACGACAGACGAATCAAAGAGCTGAAATACATGTAAGTAGTAAACGTCCTAAAATGCTTCTGCGTGTTAGACCGCAATAGCACACTCATGACTATTTCAACTCTGGCCTTCAGAAACTACTTACGGAGATGTGGGGGAAGTATACAAAATATCAGGAGCTATGACTTGAAATGAATCATTCTCTTCAAGTTCTATTGATCTTTATTGGTTTTGAACAAGGAGTAATTCACCTTGGGAATTCCCAAGTATCATTAGGCCAGGCACAGCTATTTAGAACAGCCTTGCGTTAGGAAAGCCTGAATCTGTATAGTATCCTTTGCATTTTTAACGTGTATGTCTCAGATCTTGGGGTGAGGGCTGCTGAGAAGTGGTTAAGAGGAGAATCGACTTCTTATTGTGATAGGATGGATTCCTTAAGATTATTCCTATCGTATTCCTTAGATAAATATAACAAACAGTTCTAGGCTCTCAGGAGTAACTTTTGTTACTTCTGAGGTAAACTTCTGTTGGCAATGGCAGATTTAGTCTTCCCTTCTCACCTCATCTTAATTCTGGTACTGCTGCTATCCTGCACTGTGTGTTTGGAGGTAAACTGAAATGGGGAATTGATCCACTTAAAAAGTACAGGAAGTAAGTTCATTTTAGTGAGGGACAAGTGGGAGTGATGGTGGTGTGCCAGCGTCAGACTTGTCACTAGAGAGCTTTTCAGTTCTACATCCAGACCCGGCCACTTCTCACTCTTACTGTATTTTGTAGTCCTAAAAAACCCCAACAAAAAAAACCCAAACTTTTAGGGGTTCAAGAGTGTTGGAAGTGGTATGAATCTTTGCTTCCCAAAGTTATGGAGAAAATGCCTAAAACTCAATGTTTTAGGCAGTTGGTAGAGGATAGTTAGGGAAGTTAGGGAACTGGGCAGAGCTGCTCCTGCAGCACAGGATTGAGCATCAGAATGTTTGTGGGGTTTTTTTGCCAGTGAAATGTAAGTGGCTTTCTGTTTGCCCGATGCATTAAGTAGTCATCTGCATGCATAATTTTGGAAACCTCTGTTCTAAAGCATGTTGACACACATCAATGGAGAACTTACAGTAATATTCTTTGTAGTTCTGTATTAGTGTCAGGTACTTGGGTTATTTAACTGCATGTGTTCAAAGTACTGTTCTGAACTGTGATTCTATTGAAATGTTCTTAAGGCAGCCTGCAAAGCAATAGAGCAAGCAAAGAGTCAAAACATCAAGAAACTAATTATCTACACTGATAGCAAGTTCACTATTAATGGTAAGTTAATAATTTTAGTTTTCCTGATTTTTTTAAAGAGACACTGCACATGATGGAGAGGAATATAAGGAAGAGAATGCGTAATTTCAGTACTCATGACTGCTTGGGGAAAGACTTCAGAATATTGCAGGGATCAATTGCTAACCGCATGAAATACAAGCGCCTGTTATGGTGAAGAATGACAGAAGT
This sequence comes from Dromas ardeola, assembly GCA_013398915.1. NCBI lineage: Eukaryota > Metazoa > Chordata > Aves > Charadriiformes > Dromadidae > Dromas > Dromas ardeola. The sequence continues at coordinate 137,420 of VYZM01002536.1, read as the reverse complement.
AACTAAAGGATTTTTATCTTAAGGCAAAAAATGTTGTTCGTGTATCCTCTGTCAAGGATGTGCTAAGGAAAGCACTCAGGAGTTAGTGTAGTGACCCTGTAGGGTTTGGTTTTGTTTTGTTTGGGTTGGAGAACCTATCTTAATACACAAACGTGAGGTATACTCAATTTTCCTTACTTTTCACATGTAGACACTTCCAAACTTTCAGGCTAGCCGGAGATGATATATGCTTAGAGTGTGTATTTGAGGTTTCACCTTCACCCAAAGATTTGGAAAATATTTTATTTCCTAGAAATACCACATGAAGCAGCCAGTAAGATGTAATTTCTTAATATTTCTTCCCCTTCTCCCCAGATCTTCATCTGTTTCTGCTGTGATAATTCTGAACTGCCTAAGTATTTCTTCTTTGTATTTCTGACTTTTACAGATGGAGTACATGTGTTAACTGTTTCCATATCACTTAGGAGGAGGGTTGTTTTTTTTTTTTTAAATAACTTTAAAAAAACTTTTGGAACTTTTGACTGAAAATTAAATATCGTTCTTTCACACTTAAATGATTTTTTTTTTTGAGGGGGGGTGGAGGGAGATGTAAGTATCTTGTTCTTAGGATGACTTCCTATACTTGAATGCTAACATTGAAAGTAATTATTTGTTTCATTGCAAATAAATGGTTTGTGAGTTAAAAATCTGTATATTGTTTCCTCCAAATAAGTCACTCTGCTTTCTAGAAGTCCCCCCTGATTCCTGAAAGTGGAGGAATATGAAGTAAGAGCATAGTTTTTTTTTTTTCCTTTTTCAGGTGGCTCGTGTTTAGAAGTAAAACAAAACTTACCTTGAAAAACTCCAATGTCACCTTAAATAGCAATACCCTAGAAAGGACAGAAAGCTACTGAGTAGGAACAACTGACTGCTAGTCAAGGAAGAAGCTGCTGGAGTGGTCACTCGCTGCTTGTTTCAAATTCTGTTAGCTTGCATGTGCATGAAAGAGGTTCCGTCCAGAAGTGAAAAGTGTCAAGGTCTTGTGCTCTGTCTTCCTGATTCTAGTTTGTAAATTGAGGAAGGGACAGTAAATGTTGAGAAACAACTTAAAGGAATTTTCCATTGCTTCTCCCTAAGGATCATCTCATAAATCTCTCCTTCGAGTAACTTATTTTCCCCAAAAGATTTAGGTATAGCATTTCCTATAGGAGCAGAATATGTGTGTTGGTTTGGTGGGTCTTTTTATTTCCTTCTTCTTGGTGGGGTTTTTTTTTAGTCTCTGCCAGCATCATTCTGAAAAAGGGAAGAGTAAATAAAAGGAAGAGTCTCTGCTCTTCAGGACTGGGTGTTGCCTGCTGATCAATAGAATCCAAGTGCCTAACTTGTTTCAAGAAGCAAGTTGTTCAAAATATTAAGGAGTAAAGAAACATATTTGCAGTTCTTTGCTTTATGGGACAAATGTCTATACTATCTTGTCTGTGAAACTGGTGGTAAGAAGGATGAAAAGTTGCTGTGTTGGGTAAAATTTCTGTTAAACTTAGGTATGACGCGTAAGTATGAGAGAGGAGAAGAAGAATCTCTAGATGCAGTGTCTTAGTCTCTGGTTTTGCTTGCGGTTTGCTATTGCATTATGGGTCACTGAGGTGGAGGTTCCACTCATGTTTAATCAAAGCTAATTTGTAAATGTGGCTAGGAGTTACTTTTTAAAATACCAGAGGAGGAGTCTTGTGATTAGGTACAAATGGATGTGGTTTGGTTTGTTTTCTAGGAGGTTTTGCGTGCAAGGTTGGTGATTCTCTATTTGGTTCAGGTGTGTTTGTTGGGAAAGGAGTAAGGATGTCTTACATTGTTGAGACCAGCAAAGATACTTAATAAATCCTTCTTAAGGAGCAATATAGTAAATTTTCTGGCCTGCAAGGGCTGGCCAGAATGTTAGATCTTGTTCTGTAGAAATCTGCGTATGTGGCCCTTCTCTGAAGGATTCTGTCTAGCCTGCAGAAGCAAGAAGTCAGGTGGCCATTGTTTTTTCCTCTGTGCATGTGTGTCTCCTCAATTTCTCAAAACAAAGCAAGCTGTGGAATTGTTCTAGCTGACTGTACCTTCAAGCAAATCCTTAGCTTCAGTTTATTTGAAGTTCATGTTGTAATTTTGTGTGTAATGCGTATATAAGATTGTAGTCTTTAAATTAAATATCTCTTCAGGAAAACATGGTCAGGTAATTCAAGTAATAATGGAAAAATACAATCCTGGAAGACAATAGTAGAGAACCAGACAAGAATATCTTCTATCTCTGATGTCTTTGCCTGAGACTTTGTACAGACTTAATGTCTTGTTAAAAGGCTGTTTGCTCCGTCTTGATCCTTGCTCGCTTCTTTAATAGCATTTTTATGGTATTTGCATAGGTATTACGAGCTGGGTTGACAACTGGAAAACAAATGGCTGGAGAACAAGTTCAGGAGGAAGTGTAATAAATAAGGAAGATTTTGAAAGACTCGATAATCTATCAAAAGGCATAGAAATTCAGTGGGTAAGCACCTCATTTCTTATTCTTAATGATACCTTAAACACACTGCTTGTAAAAACTTACACCATAACGAAGAATTTTATAGAGCATAATAGTACTGTACATTCATAAGTAAAAACATAAATACAGAGAAACTACTTGTTTTATTTAAAGCAAATAAGCAACATATCCTAGGCTCTTTGAACCAATATTGTATTTGTTTGGTTACTCTTGTACTTTCTTGTTACTACTTAGAAAATGCCTGCAATAATTATTTTTAGTTTGTCGGTACTGTTAGTAGATAAAACTTCTGTTCCTGGAAATCTAAGCTTAAAACATAACTGTGTCTTAGCTCGCTTTCTGGATTTGCTTTTCAGAAGTCTTAAGATGCTGGTTTGTTGGTGTAACTCAGTCACATGAGTGTCTTTAAACTGGGAAAACTAAGAGATTATGACCCCAAATAAATTAACTCCACTTCTCTGTACCTTAACTGTGTTTTTTCCCAAGAATACCGGTCACAGAAAGGACTTTAAAATACCCATTTTTAAGATTTAAATTGTTTAGCTCGCCAGTAAACAAGTAAAACAACTTCTATATAGGTATTCCTGGTAAAATGTATTTTTATGTGACCTCCAACATCAGTGCTAAACATTGTAGGGGATATTTTCCCTCCCTTCTAAATTTTACGCTAATTGTGGTGTAAGACTACAGATTCTGGAAATAAATCTCCGTACCATTGACTTCGTGGCTTCTAATGGCACATTTGTTGGGCTTGTCCTTACTTTGTAGAAAACAGGATGGCATAGACCTTTAATTTGCTCTTTTTCAATGGGAAATCTATTGCAGATATTCTTCCATTCATGTTGTTCTGTGTTCCAGAATTGGCAATTCCAATTTAAAGGCTGACTAGATCTTATATAGTTACTCCTGTTGTCTGTTGAGGAGTAGAAGGTGTAAAAATTTAAAACAAAGACCAAAGTTCAGCTGTCCTTAGAGTATTTTACATAATTAAAAGAAAAAACAAACATGGTTGCTTTTTGCACTTAGTACATCAGAATCTCTTAAACTTGGGAAGATGTTTCATTTCAGGAGGAGAAATGCATGCAGGCACTTTGTTATGGTAATCTACCTCTTGAGGTGTGGTGTCCTCCATGGGGTGGAGGGGGACAACCAGCTTCACCATGGTCTTCTCCGCAGGCTGCAGGGGAATCTCTGCTCTGGTGCCTGGAGCACCTACTCCCTCCTCTTCTTCCTTGACCTTGGTGACTGCAGAGTTGTTGTTCTCGCATATTTTCACTCCTCTCTTTACCTGCTGTGCAGCATTTTTACCCTTTCTTAAATATGTTATCACAGAGGAGCAACCAGCTTTGCGGATGGGCTCAGCTGTGTTCTGCAGCGGGTCCATTTTGGAGCCGGCTGGAATTGGCACTCCCGGATGTGGAGGCAGCCTCTTGTGTCTTCTCACAAGCTGCCCCTGCAGCCCCCGACCCGCTACCAAAACCATGCCATGTAAACGTAATACTGTCTTGCACACACTTCATGCTTGTCCCCTCTCAGATCTTGTCAAACAGCAAGCCTGATTTTCTTCTTCTCCTTTCTCCCCACACTCCTCCACCCTTACTTCTGACAAGGATGGGCTTAGGGTTGACAGTGTTTTCAGTTCCTAATTGAAACACGGACAGTTAAGACATCTGAAAACCAAGAGATACTTTTCATAGCCTGTTTCTGTATCCTAAGCGAGCACTATAATCACCAAGGCTGTTAGTAGCATAGAAGTCATTGGCTTTCTGGGAAAAGATTAACTTGGTTTAAGCACTGCATGCAGAGAGGTTTTTCATTCTTCTCTGAAAGTGGGAATTTTGAGTTGGAGCTGTTCTCTGCATTTCTGAAAGACTAGGTTAGGTGGTCCTTATCCAGTTCACTACTTCTTATAAAGATTTTCACAATTCGGCAAGACTTTCCCAGAGGGACTGTGAACATTCCTGGGAAGAACACACAAGGACTAAATGGGAGGAGAGGGCCTCTAAGGAGGTGCTACCCTACTATGAATGAAAGGGTGTTGTGTGATCAAATTTCATGTATGTGCTTTTTTCTTGATTTCTTGCATATCTAATGCTACTATACTTTTGTCCTAACAGATGCATATTCCTGGTCATGCCGGCTTCCAAGGAAATGAAGAAGCCGATAGACTAGCAAGAGAAGGAGCTAGTAAACAAAAGTCCTGATGTACTGGGACCAGAGACTGTTGCAGTGGGAGGAAAAGGACTAACCTCACAGTGACAACTTGAACTGCTGGAATTGTTTCGGAGTTGAACTTTGCACTGTATTTCTTTCTGGCCTGAAGTGTTAAACATATACCAACTTCTGGGGAGAGAAGAAACCCACCACATTCTCTTCTATAATGTTTGGGTTACAATCAAGTCAATATTTAGGTGATGATATACAGTGTTTGCTTATTTTCTCCATCTTACTGAAGGGCCATGGTCAGTGTTTTTAGCTGTCATGTAGACTTCTGAATTCACCATAAAGACAGACTTCTGAAGAAGTAATATTAAATCTTTATCCTAAATGTTCTGTATTTTCCTCTTAGTGAAATAAATGTGTTTTTTTTTTTTTTCTTTTAATACAGAGGAGTGTATTAACAGCCCAAACCAGTTGGGGACGAGGGGACTTTGGGCTTGGTTGGTTTGGTAAGAGGTCAGTGACTTAACACAGAGATCTCCATTAATATGCTTTGGCATTCTGGCACTAGCAGTAACTTCTCTACAGATGGGCTTCTAACGCTCACCTCTGGCTCACAGTATCATCCGTTACAGCATCTGTAGATTTCTTTATAATGTTACTTACTTTCCAAGGCAGCATGAACAAACTAAAAAGTCAGGTCATAGGCAAACTTGAACAACAATTTTTTACTGTTCTCTTCTCCCTAGCTGCTTAATGTCCAAGCTCTTTGTTTTTGGCTTCCTGTTTCCATTAAGTAATTTTTTTTTATGCATACTGGTTCTCATTAGCACTGTTAGTTCCTCTTCAGTGTTGTCCCAAAGGTAATAATTGGCCATTTTATCTGAAATGGAACTAGATGATGATCAGCTTCTCCAGATCTTCCGGATGTCAAGTGTTTGACTTCATTTTTTCCAGTCAATGATGAGATTAATGGAATGGCTAATGTGCACTTGAATTAGAGAGTAATTACCAGTAATCAACATAGTTTTATTTTCTATGCATCTATATGGGAAGAGGAAACAGGTTTGGTATGTTATCTTTGTCAGCTTCTTTGTGCGGTACCTTCATACCATTGAATAATGGGACTTGACTTAAGCTAGAAGTCACCGATTTTTTTGGTACTTGTTAATTGCTCTACAGAATGGCAGAGCGGCTGAAGCTTGATTTCTTAATAATTCTTATGCATTAATATATATATGCATTTTTATGCATCTTTACTGAGGCCAAATATGAGCTCTTACGTGTTTAGAGTCACATGAATTGTGATAGAATGAGGAAACCGGCTAGCTAGTAGTTAATAGATGAGTGAGGGGTTTTTTATTTGTTATCTCTCATGCAAAAGTGCACAGTGAAGCTCATCTAAGGGATAAGGTAGTGCACTGATTAGATTTTCCCCTCTGCTTCCTTTGTATATATGCATACAATTATCCATCTATTTATTTATCCTAATAGAAGCTTGGCTTGAAGAAAAACACCTCATCATCCCTGATCAGATCTCTAGTTGAGGCAGAACAGCGTGACAAACAATACTGAAGAGGTGGCATCTAATCTGCCTGTCATACATCTCCGGTTAAACATGTAGATCCTATTTCCTGTGTGGAAATCTGTGGGTTTTGAAGCAGCAGCTTTTTTGGGGAAAAAAAAAAAAAAGTATAGATAATGGTGGGTAAAATCACAACATCAGTGTAATACTGAATTTAAGCAACTTTACTACCTGAATCTAATAGGTAGATTATAATAGGAAATCTAATAGGAAGGAGTTTTATGTTAGTTTGATACCAATGTTTATCATTCTTACTCTTGAAATTCAGGACAAAAAGCTGAGAGGAAACTTAAAAGATTAAGGCTGATTAAAGGATGGAAAGCGAGTAATACTTCTCAACAGGACTTAACAGGGGCTTGAGGACCCACAGAGGATGCTGGCTGTTCGAATCATTCTTTTCAGGGAACTGAAAATTTAGAAGGGTATTGCCATTTAGCAGCCATGACATTCAGTGGATAGGCATTGAACTTCTGCCTGGGTTTGTGTGTGCTTCTAAAAATATGGACATTACCAGTGTTAGACCAGCTTACCTGTGATGATACGGGCCTTGTCCACCCCAGAGCAGGTCGTTAAAGATGTGGGCATCTCCAGGGATGGAAGCAACACAAGCTTTCTGAGCAGCATGTCTTACCACTGTTTTTTCCTTTTTTTTTTTTTTTTCTAATTTTTTTTTTTATTTCTCTGTATTGTGGGGTTGCAGTGCTGGTCTTTGAGCCTGAGACTTAATGGTGAATTCAGTCAGAGCATTACTGCCAGGGCAGACTAGATCTAAAGAGAGTTGCTGTTGAAGTTAGGCGTGATGTGTGCTGGAACCAGCGCCTTACCTGAGAGTGCTTACCCGAGACACTCTCTTTCATAGAATTGTTAAGATTGGAATCATAAAATCGCCTAGGTTGGAAGGGACCTTTAAGATCACCGGGTCCAACTATCAAGCTAACTCTGACAAAGCCACCACTAAACCATGTCCCTCAGCACCTGCCTTTTAAATACCTCCGAGGTGGTGATTTCACCACTTCCCTGGGCAGCCTGTTCCTGTGTTTGATAACCCCTTCAGTGAAGAAATTGTTCCTAATATCCAATCTAAACCTCAATTGGTGCAACTGGAGCCCGTTTCCTCTTGTCCCATGGCCTGTTCCTTGGGAGAAGAGACCGACCCCCACCTCGCTACAACCTCCTTTCAGGGAGCTGTAGAGAGCGGTAAGGTCTCCCCTCAGCCTCCTTTTCTCCAGGCTGAACAGCCCCAGCTCCCGCAGCCGCTCCTCACAAGACTTGTGCTCTAGACCCCTAAGATCATCAAGTCCAACAATTAACCTAAAGCCACACGCTAAATTAACAGCTCTCGGCCCCACAGCACGCCCTGTGTTGATTTGCAAATGGCGCCGGTTCCCGGTTCTCCCACAGGCTCGCCGCGCGGGGCCGCTCCCGCTGCCTGCCCCGGCCCCTCCAGCCCCGCCGGG
>VYZM01002536.1:107073-119438 GCA_013398915.1 Dromas ardeola | reverse complement strand
TTTTTTTTTGATAAACAGCTCTAGTAATTCTATTCTGCAGCTTTGAACTTCAGTATTTTCAATTTAGCACTGACAGTTTTGACAATTTTTCAAAGCCAGAGAGGAACCTTCTCCCTCCTTCCTTCCCTGCCTCAAGCAAGCAGCATCCCATTTTTTCCCTCTTTGTGGGCAAAATACAAGCTGTTGTTGCTGGCTTTCAGATGGATTCATTTTAATGACTCTCACACACAATAAACATCATTAAATGACTTCCCAAAACTAGGACAGGATCAGGTGTTGATCCAGAGCAACTTGGAAAGGCAGCACCTGGGCCCTCCTCCCCACCCGCATCTTTCTGTTCCTCCCTAACATCAGGGTTGTGACCATCTCACGCACCCCTTGAGGATGAGGATCTCTGAAGTTGTAATTCTCGAGCTGACTAGGAGAACTAAGCAGGAAAGCAGCTTTCCACTAACCTTGCCTGAAAGTTAGTGCTGGAGCATGTTTGCGTTTGGTGCTACCAAACTGCCGTTCAAATGCTGAATACTCTGTGTAGGTTCCGACAACGTGAAGTCCCTCACTGGTAAAATACGTTTTCCCCCCAATGTTTTATGAAGTAGGTAGAAAGCACGGTGGAAGGAGTGTATGGCATCTTCCTTTGAGCTCATATTAGAGGTACGAGCTAATGGATAAAATCCACCTTGTTCTAACATCTTCAGTTTCCCTGGCCTTTGCCCAGGACAGCAGCAATCCAGGTCGCTACCTGAGCAGCCTCAGAGAGGTTGACTCTGGCTGCTGTGGTTCTACCTATTTAGAATAAATTTAAATCTGTATTTGATGCTTCAGTCCTATATTCACATATTTCTTGATTGCAAGTTGAAGTGGAGAGGGAACGTGTTTCTCACTACAGCTAAATACGACTGGAGATGGGGGTACCACACACCTTGCAATCTTCTTTTGGACGGCTACAACACATGCGGTTGATTAAGCACATCAGCTGACACGTAAGTAAGGCAGACGTAACGTAGCTATGCACGCAGACCTCACTTATTGCCCTCTCCAGTTTGATTTACCAGATACCTGCAGCAAAGGCTTCAGAAAAGGATTGGGCTGTCTACCACTTCTTAGACCGCTGTAGTGCAGAAAACCCGGCAGCCTACCCAGGCGGAGGTGGTTATTCCCAGCACATCCCTGTGTTGAAAGGCTCAGGATGAAGACGAATCTGAGGAAGGCGTTTGCTGGCTTGGTGAGTTTTTCCCCCGGGTCAGTGAGCTCATCCAGCTTGCGCACGGCTGCACGAGTGCTCTTGCTGCCACGAAGGATGGGGTAGGTGGAGGAATGAGCACCCTTACCAGTACACTGGCTGAAGTCCATTGTGGAGTCTCAGGCACGTCTGCACATGCCTTTTAGGGAACATTTAATGGGTCCAGTCCAAAAACAGAGGCACAAGGGAAATGTAAATGGCCGGCTGGTGAGGGGATGCCATTATCACCTGAACTGCAGGCAGGTACTAGAAATGGCAGATAGATGCTTAAGTCCTTTTGAGGATCAGGGTCCCTGTGCATAATGTAATTATCTGAATGTCTGAAGTACAGCTTCTTTGCTCCTCTTTTAATAAAAGAGGAAATTTAAATGCAAAACTTCTGTTAAGGCACATTAAGCTTTAAGACTTGAATGCAACAATCAGCTCATTCAGGCTATACTTTCCGCAGCTTTTCTCACTTAGCCAGATGACACACACATGCTGTGTTTTAGAACTGAGCTCTGCCCTCATTTACACCAGGAACCCTCATTAAATTCGGCTGTATTCATTGAATTTAACAGGATTGCCTGGTGTAATTAATGTTTTGAGGATAAATTTTGTCCTTAGCTTTAATGCTTTAACACCATATACCGCATTCAGATGTGTAACTGGCTGAATATAGGAAAGTCAAACACTTCACTTGTATATATGGTAAATCCAAACCATAAAGTGACACTGACATTCTTTCTTGCATTTTATAAACAGTTAAACATTTGCATACATCCAGCAGTGATACTATGCCTTTGCATTTAAATTTTAATTACTCTGCAAGTCTACCAGGATGTCACTTGTTTAATGGCTCACTGAACTTAGAGGTCACCCAGTCCAAGTCTCCGCTACTGGCGTTTGTATCCGAGTAAAAGCTTCTACTAATAGGAACGCTGCAAACATACTGAAGTGAGATCTGTGTAGTAATACATATGAATTAGAATTAGAATTTAGAGAAACTTGGCGAACGGGGGATTATGTTTTCAGAGTGTTTCTTTTTTAATGGTTATTTGACTCTGACTGGGATCATAAATTTTTATTCTCTGCCGATCAGAACACAGGCTGTCATTTACACGTGCAGTGAGTATAAGGCACTACTGAATCAAAAAAGGAAGCATTTTACTCCTTGATTGTAAAGAGGCAAGTGGCTTCAGCATGCTGGATGATGGTGGATCGTGCCATTTCAACTTACAATTGGAAAAGACAAATCAAGCTTCCTAAAGGCATGGACGATAGTACAACAATGTAACATGACACCTGACCTTCAGCTAAACGCGTAAGAATCTCTGTTATAAAATATTAATTTACGTATCATTGTAAAATTTTTTTAACTGGAATCGCAGAATAGTTTGGGTTGGGAGGGACCTTTGAAGATCATCTAGTTCACACCCCCCACCGTGGTCAGCTTCCACTAGACGAGGTTGCTCAATGCCCCGTCCAACCTGGCCTTGACTCCTACCAGGGACTCCTACCATCCACAGCTCTTCTGGGCAACCTGTTCCAGTGCCTCACCACCCCCATCATAAATAATTTCTTCTTTATGTGCAATCTAAATCTACCCTCTTTCAGTTTAAAACCATCGCCCCGTGTCCTGTCATTACCTGCCCTGGTCAATTGTTCACTGCTCTCAACGTCTTTGAGAACAATGGTGGTTACATACTGGGATTGCCTCCTATCTCCTCAGAAACCCCATGCCCAAGAAAAATGACCTATGCTGGAGAAAACATGCTACTAAAAATATTTCTTAGTACAGTAAGTAACGCACCAGATAGTTGTGAAAACCACACCGATTTCAACTCAGTTATAACAATGTAAACTGAGAATTCGCCCAATTACTGTTAAACCTTGTCTAAAATCATAGGAACATTTAGAACAGATGTAAAACCTCATGAAGAGTAATGCAAAAGTAACCATTTTCATTTCACTGCATTTTAATACTCACTAAAGATAGGTAAATGGTGTTTAAATTCAACTGAAGCAGGTGATGCTGAATTTTTCATTTTTGAGTTTAGTAGTGGTACCTTAGGACAAGTCTATACCCAGGTGCTGCACAAGTTTAATTCAGATCCAGCTGTGGGACCCTGAGGCCAAGCCAGAAACAGAAATAGCAACTAACTGCTTTAATTTTTTTTCGGTTGATTGGTACCTGACTAGCCATTGCTTCAGTGTACAAGTGTGACCTGTAAAACACATACATCCTGTAAAAAACACATACATCCTGTAAAAATGGAACAAATTCTCTCTCTGTATGAGAAGAGCTGTAGGCTTACATCTTTCGAGGTAACTGGTGATTTTTAGGCATCCTCATTTTTTTGCATGTCCAGATTGCAGCAGTTTTCAAACCACCTGATTTTTTAGGACAACCGTTTGGCCCCTGTATAGTATCTCCAGTTGGACAAGCATAAAAATGAGTTATTAGTTACTTAAAAATACAGGTGGGGGTATTTAAAGACAGTGAGAATTAAATGATGAATGTGGTATAAAAAACATAACAAATACAATTCCGGAATTGTCCCATTGTAGTGATTTATGACAGGAAGCTATTCCAATTGCTAAACATTAAATCTCAAAACAATTAAAAACCAATGAACAGACGTATATTTTGTATTCAAGTACAAGGAATGGGAGTATCTGGATTGAGTCTTTACAATACAGATGAATGGAGAAACGTGGGCAGAGATGTGAAATACACCGATACCACAGTGGTACTGCAATTCCAAAAACGGGTGTTCCCCAGGATGCCAGAATCACTGTATGCTGATACTGTCACATCAGTGATAACTGCCTTGTGTCCTGCCCTGCACCACCCCATTTGCTTCCGCTCTGTGTGGCTTAGCCCTTACATACCTCTGCCTCTGTTTCTTCATCCTTTTCCCTGGGAAATAATTTCTGCACGGTGTTTTGGTAACGGGAAGGGAGAGGAACTGAGCTGAACTGAGTTGTGTTTCCGCTCTGCCTAACTGGCAGTGCGCCTTCCTCTACCCAGCAGAATGCCAGAGTGGAGCAGTGATGCCCGTCTCCACCGAGAGGAATTCACAGGTTTTAGGGCAGGCATGAAGAAGAGAGCTGTAGGATAATATGAGCTGAAATAAATACGCATGCACAAATTAAGCTGTTCGTAGAACAATGTGGCATCTGCTGGTGACATCCAAGTAGAGATGTTGGCCAGAGAGTGGGAGAAAGGAAAAAATTACTGAAGCAAGCATTAGTTTGGGAACAGAAAAATCCTCCACTCCCACCCACAGCTTTCCAGAATCCAAATGCTTTAATCTGAAAGATTTAATGGTATCGCAAAACGAAGAAAGTAGAGGAAGACCTTTCAGTATCATTCAGATAATATAGTCCCTCATACTGTGGAGGACTGTATGACTCCCTCACACGCCATCTGGGCAATCTGCCCTGGGTGGCCCTGCTTGACTGGGGGGGGTTGGACCAGGTGACCTCCAGACATCCCTGCCAACCTCAGCCATGCTGTGATTCCGTACGGTGGTTATCAAGGAACTTCCTTCGAGCGCAGTGGACATACAAAGCTATAATAATAGTTGGATGGGGACAAAATGAGACACACACAGTAGAAGCAAGTGAAGAGAAGTGCATTCAGAATTTCATTTCTATAATACACATACTGATATTCTGTCAATAGCTGATGAAATTAGCTCACGTGATTTCTCTCTAATTCTGTCAATAGCTGATGAAATTACCTCACGTGATTTGCTAATTACTGAAAAACTATAACAATCATCAAGACAATATAAGGTCAAATTCAGTTTTTCTTATAAAAAGAATCTGAGTAATTGTGTATATATATAGAGAGAGTACACTGTCATGAAGAATAACTAAGCAGTAATAGACTTGGGATGAAGCTGGCTCTAGGTCAGCACAAAGTCTTCACAATGGCAGGATTGTTACAGAGAACAGATTCTGCAGTAATGCCACTGAATATTCATAATTGAATATATTTTATTTCACATTTACACATTAGCAAGAGTATATACAATTTAAAAAATCAGCCTTGCTGGAAAAAAAATTCGTGGGAAATGATCTATCCTAACTTGAGACACTGAGTATTAAAGCTATCGCCCTCTTTGATAGCCACAGCCTCTAAAAGCGCCTGCTTCTTCTGCATGCTGCGAGATGACTCCAGTTCATACATAGTTGTCAAGTTGAAGAGAACGCTCTCATGTAGGTAGTGTTTAGGGTCCTGCTGAACCATTCCTTCCAATTGCCGGAGGGAATCCTTCAGTTTTCCCAGATAAAGAAGACAAACAGCAGCATTGTTATTAGCCTAGAGAAAAATATATTGTCAGTAAATAAGTAAGTGTGTGTGTGTATATATATATGTATTTACAAGTGATGAGAGAGAAGGAAAAAAAAGAAGTCTAGCATCTGGAGTTACAACAGATTTACTGTGTGCTAAGAATTACTATTTTGTGTGTGTGTGTGAAGTAACTGAATACATCATGAGTCATACAATCCAATCCTTTTCTTCTTGGTATTTTCAAGATTTATCCTGTGCCAGTAGGACCTGCTGACTTCTAAGAGCTGAAACTCTAAAGGACAGAGTCTAAACCAAAATATAAACAGTGTAGGACACCAGTCAGTTAATTCTGAAAGTCAACTGAAACAGATTTCAGAAACTCCATGAGCCTCTGCAAGCTGTCGTTTTCATAGGTTTTTTGGTTTTTTTTAATGACTTCACTATATCTTCAGAAGTGTTCTTCTCCCTGGCTTACATACAGAAGATCCGCATAAGCAACAGGAAGAAATTATCACAAAGGCATCCACAACTGACTTCAAGTAAATTCAGCAGATAGGGCAGTCTAAATACATCATAAATGATCAAGTCAGGTTCCATTTTCTTTTCCACAAAAACCTGTTTTTATGAGTTACCCAAAGATTCCAACAGTACAAAGTCATATAGCATGTTTAGCAACAGAAACTTTCACACATTCTGAAAGCTGCAGATAAAGGAAGGACACAGCCTTTTAAAAAAAATTCTTTTTCTCTCCCTTCAGGAAACCTTGCTGATTTTGTGCGATTTATAATATGTTACTATTTTACAGCCTGCAAAATGATGCAATTCACGTGCTTCTTAGACTCAGTCCCCTCCGTCTTTAAATGGCCTTGGATCAGGCTACTGGTGGTAAGCTGCCTCCGTTCTTAGCAACACCCTTGTATGACCATGCACTGAAAGCTGCCAAATGCAGAAAACCCAAAAGTAAATAAACAGCTCTTCCTTGATCTCCTCTTGCGATGGGAATCCAAGGCTCTGATACGCGACGTGTTAAAAATGTCATGTTTAAAATTAAAATATCCCTTCAATGTTGTGTGAAATCAAGTTAATCTTACATACGTTGGCAGCTGCCATTTCTTTTTCTGACATGCATGTCTACACTAAGAACAATGAATGCAAAAAAAAAAAGTGCTTTTGCGAATATCCCGTAGAACATAATGTTTTGGAATTTCCACGTGCATGCCTAAGTATCCACGCCCTTCACACAGACTGGTTCTTCATTTCCCATCGCATTTTGTATCTTACCCTCATGTATACTAAAACCCCTTTGGCACACATGCCACATCCAATTTTTCTATAAAGCTCTGAGCATACTCTGGGTACTAATTAAATCCACGCATGAAGCATTATGAGAATAATTTAGGTGTTCATTATAAATGTAGCAATTTGGAGATTTACCACAGCATTGGATGAGTCGATCCTTAAAATTTCTGTGAAAAATCGATGAGCTTCTGCAAAATTATTCTGACCAAGGTGGAGAAATGCTCTAGAAAGTAAGTGACATATGAATGAGTTCTCCTCAAAAACCCAAGGTGATAATACATTTTAAAAAGAATGGACACCATTTTTTATTTTTCCTGTTATAGATGTGAGAGTTTCTGACATTTGCTCTTCACGGTGTAATTACAACCAGCAAGGAGACACTGATTTACAGACAAATGGAGTGACAACTTGGATCATTTGGCTATTAAATATTCTGCCTACCAAAGCAACAGACTTCACTGTCTTTTTATTAATTTAAATTCAGATACTCTCTTCCTGGAATTACTTCTCTTCATGAAATTAGCCATGCTGTATAATTTTCAGAGCACTTTTGAATAGTATTTTCTAAACATATTAAGCCAATGTGCTAACCATTACAAACTGAGCCCCCCCCATCATGCAGCTCAATTTACTACCACGTATTCCAGCATTCTTTGAAACTACCAGGCGGTAAATTTACCAGGAGATCTGATTGTAGGGTAAGGGCCCAAAATAGCTTCTCCTCTCCTAAGAGTTATTTATGCAAATGTATACTGAAAAAGCAGAGTAAAAATACGCAATGCCTGGAAGAATGAGAAAAAGCTTTGTAAAATCAACTGAAGGATCAGAATTTCAATCCAGGATAATGTGACTGTACCGAGTAATACAGATCTCCTGGGTCTACATGTCATTCAGTCCCACTTATGACAGATGTAGTTACATAAAAGAGAGAAAGAGAATGGGATTGTCTCAAGGGTAGTTTAATGCTCACAACGCATACTTTGCAAAACTGTATTTTAAAGTTTCATTTAGCTATTAAATTATCTACCTGTTCATTAAAACCATAATTTGGCTCTGTAGTCCATCCAATTTGTGAGTCACTTTCTCAACGTCTTGAAAATATTTTTCTGCCGTTTTTATGTCTCCAATCTAGACAGTAAAACCGTACGAAAGTTACCACAATAAGAAAAGAGATCCAACTTCATTATATCTATTACAAAGGATAGGAACATGAAAACATTATTAAAGTCTATTATCCAATTGCTTGCTACCAAGCTGACTGGGTAACGTCTGTTATCAAAGAAGGCATTCAAAGAGCCATGTCAAGATCATGAAAAGAACCCCAAAACCATGCGCAGTTTTATCTAAGGCAGTGTTTCTCAGCTGTGGGTTGTAGAACATTCATAGACTGTATGGCAGGGGTGGCCCATCCCCTCATTTGGCTCTTTGGTTGTAACTGACTCCAGAATTTATAAAATTAGAGATGGAAAAAGAAAGAACTTAGTACTGGGTAAAATAAATCTATCAAAAGGAGTAAAACTAAACTAGTTCAGGAGCATAAAGCCATGGAAACCCTGCAGCCCTCAGGTCAAGAGATTCAGGGGGCCTTCAAGAAATCACCTGTTTGTTCAACAACTGGACCAACATTACCAAAAATGTTTGAGACAAATGTGTTGAAGTCTCCTTAAAGCTCTCTGATGGTGAGTATTACACAGCCTCCCTAGGAAGCTTATTCCAGAATTCTTAAATAGCCTTAGTATTAGAAAATACGCTCTATCTTGCTGCTGCACCCCAACTTTTTGTCCTATCCATAGCGGTGAGGGGGAACAGTACAACTCTTCTTTTTTAACAGCATACTTGAAAATTTTTAGTGCACTTTCTCCTATGTTTCTTCTTCTAGAATGAGAATCAATTTTCAAGCGAATCAGTGTTCATCCCTTTCTCACAGATAATGCTTTCTGGATTCTCTGATCATTCTTGCTGTTCTTCTCTGAACTCTCTCCTGTTACTTAACACCGTCCCCGAGCGCCCGTTGATCTCCAACTGATCTCTCCCAGCAGCAAGAATGGAAGAATTACATTATGTTTCACATGTGAACATGAAGTTTGCTTTTATGCTACAGTATTTTGGAAGTCCGACTCGTTTACCCATGTGTAGTTTGATTACCCTTAGCCTAATTCCTTCCTACAGAACAGTGTCTTGTTAGTTGTTTCCCATTTTGTGTATTTGTGTATTACTCCTAGTCTTTGGGTAGTATTTTTTTGCCTTTGCTGTTTGAATCGCAGCCAATTTAACATCTCAGTTCCTCAACTTGTCAAGATTATTTTGCGTTCTGATCCTGCCCTTCATAGGGTCTGTAGCACTCCCAGCTTGGTATCATCTGTACCTTTTACAAGACTGCTTCTAATTTCATCATACAAGCACCTAAAAAAACCCCAAACACTGCAAACCCTAGAGATGCTTGTGGAAAAGATCATGAAGCAAGTCCTTCTGGTCTACCAGAGAATGACTTTCTAAGTTAACCTTTCAGACGTAGCAAACATCCATCTTAAGGTTTCATCTAGATTTCTTCCCAATTTGCTTGTGGGAGTATCACAGTGGCAGCAGCGAAAGCCCTACTGACATCGCTAATCTAACAGGTACTGCTTTACCTCTAACCACAAGACCTCTCTCCCTTGACAACATAAAGAAATGATTACTCTTTATATTTAGGGGATGATCCAATTGAACGCTGCACTCAAAGATCCAACTGTCCGTCTACCAAAGCATTTATAGAATCTGCATTAATACTCTATTTAATGAAACAAAGATTAATTTCTCTCAGATGTGACTGGACTCAAACAAAACAAACATTCATTCTAAAAACTTATACATTCATTTAAAATGACAAAGGATACAATTTCTCTCTATAAATACCACTAAAGGTGTAAATCACCAAGAAAATAATTACATTTAACTAACGGATAATGCTGGCACAAGTGTAAATGAATCCGCCCTCAAATAGTTTTAGCCTGGAAATTAGAAGGAAGCCCCTAACCATGAGAATAATCAATTTCTAAAGCAAACTACCATTTTGCTCTACTGGGAGCTTGATCAGTCCAAATATAATATGCTTTGAGACTAATTCACACCGTATTTGTGATCATGAAGAGTTCTCATTTCTTAGCAGCATCTTGTATCTTCTCAGTAAACCTGCCAAATTTTTAATTCTCATTTTTTCCACAGAGGGGAAACAGTTTACTTTTTTTTTTTTTTGGCAGAACATTTAAAAGAAAGAATTAGCTTTAATTAGTCATTAAAAGGGTACATTTTTAAACTGGTCTCCATCACTTAATTTACTTAACTTAGTTAAAATTTATTTAACTTAGTTAGAAAACATGACTTTAGTATCTAATAATAATTATTGGCACTTTGAATGAAAATGAAAATTCCTGTGTTAACCTCAAATAATGATATTGTCTAACAAGGACCCTCCAATATACTACGTGCTTAAGTTTGGTTTTTGTCTGGAAACCAAGCTCCCTGTCTTCTCAGGGATATAACCTGGACAAAAGAAGGAAACTTAAATGTTTTCTAGGTGAAGGCGGCAGTTATACAGCGTGACTCAGCACTGCATGCAGTTTGAGGCAGTGAGAAATGAGATTTTTAGTGAAATTCTGGCTCACTGAAGTCAATGGCAACTTTACCATTAGTTTTAGGGAAAGGAGAATGTTGCTCTTTGATTAATTAATAGCATAATTTTCTACTGCATGTTCTTTGTTCACTAATGCACATGCATGTCCTTTTAATAATAGAGGTGCTTTATATTTCCTAATTTTATCTAATATCACATGGTAGAAGTTTTTATGTTTTGACCACTGCCTCTACAACTTGATACATGCAACAGTTTTTAGACGCAACAATTATTCACTACATAGCTGTCAACAGCAATATTACCGAGCGGATTTAGAATAAAATGCATACCTGAAGAAAAATCCTTCCAATTCCACTCAACAGCTGAGGCTCTTGCTGTGGGTAGTACTTGATGACGCTGCGATAAGCATCTACAGCAAGCACATAGTCCTAAGGGGTGAAAAGCACACGACCAGGTATTTAAGCTCAGCATTCCTCAGCCTTTACGTTGCCTTCTTTTTAAAGACATATTCAAACAGAATTAATCACAACTTGTCAGTGGGACAGAATTTCTATCCATCACAGTAGGCACCAGTCACTGACTATACTGGTCTTTTCTCAGCTCTCCTGGAACTGCATACACAGGGGATCTTCCTTTTCTTTTTTTTTTTTCCAACTGGATCATATGCTGTTTGTAGCTAAATGCCCAGAACAAAAAATCTGAACATTTACTCTTAATTTCAGATTATGATTTAGGATGAAAGCCAAAAGCCTTATGTGTGACTGAGGTACACACACTTGAGAAGTGTCTCATGTTTCACGTGTATGTGTAGTTTACATGCTTTAACAAACTATGCTCCAAAGCTTTGGGAACTGCTTGTGTACGTGCTCTTGTGAAAAATACCATGTGACAGAATCACAGAATCATAGAATCATAGGGTTGGAGGGGACCTCTGGAGATCATCTAGTCCAACCCCCCTGCCAGAGCAGGGTCACCTTAGAGCAGGTTGCACAGGAACGCGTCCAGGTGGGTTTTGAATGTCTCCAGAGATGGAGACTCAACCACCTCTCTGGGCAGCCTGTTCCAGTGCTCTGCCACCCTCAAAGTAAAGAAGTTCCTCCTCGTGTTGAGATGGAACTTCCTACACTCAAGTTTGTGCCCATTACCTCTTGTCCTATTGCCGGGCACCACTGAAAAGAGCCTGGCCCCATCTGAAGCTGCAATTCAGGCACATTTTCAGATGACACGCTGGCACTGCTGCCAAGGGAACTAAGACCTTTTCTATCCCTCCACCCAAACCCTTGTTTCCTTCTACCATACCGTGTAAAGGAAAATGAGGAGGTAATCTAAATAGAAAACTGATTTGGGGTAAAACTAAGTGAGGGATGTGCTGGTTTTGAAGTCCAGGAAGCTTTGCAAGTGACACCCCCCCCCACACGCCTGCCCTAAGACTGTGCTGGCCAGTGGCAGCTCTGAGATCTGCCTGCTCAAGGTGCCGTGCAACCGTACCCTCCAGGTAACGACCAGCGACAGAGGATTAAACAACATCACGGTCCAATTTCCCACAGCAAAGAAATGCCCGTGTGACTGGTTACTGCAGTCCAGCTGTTTCATGGTTAAACTGCAGAAATTCAATGATCTGGGCAGTAAATGACTTTTAGAGCCTGGCTACATGGTCTTTGGCAAGGGTACATGAGAAACTCTAGGGTGACTAGAAGATACGTAGGAGGTGCATTCACAGGGCACAGAATCACAGAATGGTAGGGTTGGAAGGGACCTCTGGAGATCATCTACTCCAACCCCCCTGCCAGAGCAGGGCCACCTTAGAGCAGGTTGCACAGGAACGCGTCCAGGCGGGTTTTGAATGTCTCCAGAGATGGAGACTCCCCCACCTCTCTGGGCAGCCTGTTCCAGTGCTCTGCCACCCTCAAAGTAAAGAAGTTCCT
>VYZM01002536.1:93498-106584 GCA_013398915.1 Dromas ardeola | reverse complement strand
CCCCAACCTGTACTGGTGCATGGGGTTATTCCTCCCCAGGTGCAGCACCCTACACTTGCCCTTATTGAATTTCATAAGGTTTCTCTCTGCCCAACTCTCCAGCCTGTCCAGGTCTCTCTGTATGGCGGCACAGCCTTCCGGTGTGTCAGCCACCCCCCCCAGCTTTGTGTCATCAGCAAACTTGCTGAGGGTGCTCTCTATCCCCTCATCCAGGTCGTTGATGAATATATTGAAGAGGACTGGGCCCAGTACTGACCCCTGGGGAACACCACTCGTCACTGATCTCCAACTAGACTCTGTGCCCCTAACCACGACCCTCTGAGCTCTTTCAACCAGTAACAGCCTTTCAGCCTTTCAACAGCCCTGCACTAGCCTCAGCTACAGCATCTTGGAACAATCCAGAGCAAAAGCAGAGAAAAACCTGCATTTGGTTATAAAAACCACGCACACGCAAAGAGAGAAGACCCTCTGCGCTGTACTAATTTGGTGCTTGCTGACAGTACTGCCCTTCAACTTAATACAAGAACTTGTAGTGGGTGTTAGGAAGCAAAAGACATCAAAGAATAATCTTTCAAAACTGCACAGGCGTCTTGGGATACTCTCTACCCTACCATTTTTCTTGGTCAAATTATAGTGCTCATTTAACTTGTCTCTAACGTGATCACAGCTACTGGCAAAGGTACTTTTTCTTCATCTGCTGCTTAATTTGAGGAGGCAATGTGCCCCAGGTGTAATGAATTTCTTTTACTGAGGTCACACTTAAAAGGATTGAACCCTACTTGACCCATGCACCAGGTCACCATTTCGAACATACCAATTGTTTCATACACCCAAAAAAATCCGAAGTCTTTGGAGTCTGATCTGGGTATGAGAGAAATTACACATCCTGTAATAGTAGAGGCTGACTTAAACATCCCAGGAGGCAAGCTGCAGGACCTTTCTTTTGCAAACAACTTGTACATTGTGGGTATAAGAATTAATTCTGAATAGTTAATTATTAACATTTAGAGTTTATTGCAAATGTAGTGTGCCATGCCATGTTCATGCTTATTATTTGCAATGGAAAGAGTTCAGAGCAAAGACAACAGGCCAATTCTGATTTATTTAGCGTTCAGAACTCAAATGTGATGAAGTTTATGCTACCAACATTTTTCATGAATTTACGACTTAGGAAATTTTTCACTGTAACAGCACTCACTAAAGGACTTCATTGATCACGGAGTCCCACTGTGTTAGGTAGGCATAAAGAACTTGAAATAGGGACCCTCCGAAGTGGCTCCTTAGAGGAACCCCAGCCACGCTTGTATTAGCTATTAAAACCTGCAGGTGTAACCTGTAAAATCTGAAGGATTGTCTATGAGACTGAATTTTATCCCTTTAAGCCCAAAATGTGCTCACTGGAGAAATAATTTTATTGTATCAAATGCTAGCTTTTGTGCTCCATGTCTTCCATTCCGTGGTCTGAAGCTGCCCCTTCCCCAGTGCTCCGTCTGACGCGTGTTCTCAGGCTTAGGCTACAGAGCCACGAGGGATGGGGGCTTTACCGTCACATCCCCAAACTGATGTAGGAACAGCTCTATCAGTTAACCTGACAGAAAAGTGCTTCATTCAGCTTAGTTTACAGCTTAGCACGAACTGACTGCAGAAGAGTCTCGGCCAGAAGCGGCTGCAGGAGGGGACACTGTTCGCACAGTTATGACACCACAGGCTCCCCAAGGTAGGTAGTAGCCAGCCTTGGTAGGAACAAGCAGCCAAGTCTTGGAGGCCCACGCTGAGGGGGCTTTGCGGACTTGGCCTCATCAGGCAAAAAAAACATCCCCTACTTTTGCATTCCCTATCAATCTCATATATCTAAAGGGCGGGTGTCAAGAGGATGGGGCCAGACTCTTTTCCGTGGTGCCCGGGGACAGGACAAGGGGCAATGGGCACAAGTTGGAACACATGAAATTCCATCTGAATGTGAAGAAAAACTACTTTAGTTTGAGAGTGACAGAGCACTGGAACAGGCTGCCCAGAGAGGTTGTGAGGTCTCCTTCTCTGGAGATATCTAAAACACACCTGGATGTGTTCCTGTGCAACCTGCTCCAGGTGAACCTGCCTTGGCAGGGGGGTTAGACATGATCTCCAAAGGTCCCTTCCAGCACCTGCCATTCTGTGATCAAGTGACTGTACATCAGCACATGCATTATAACTAGGAGTACGTCAACATTCACACCTCCTAAAATGTGAGAGCAGAGGTGAAGCATTAAGAGTCTGTGCACTGTATCTGGGGATATGGCACCCTGTTTCCATACGACAGCGCAGCACAGAGCAGCTGTGCTTATCTACCCCTTGCCTTGCAGTACCTGTCACCGGAACGGGACTCATTTCTTACAGGAGACGACAAGAGACTATGTCCAAAGCCACCCCTAAGCATAGGCAAGGATGGCCCCAGGATGAAACTGTAAAACATTATCACAACATCCAGGCTCACTTCTAAATACAGTCTCATTTTGTAGTTACTCCGGGATCCCACAGTGAGTTTTATATGCATTTATTCTTCCCCCCACACTACCATGGAAGCAGCAGTAGATTTCCAGAGTATCCTACCTGTCATACAGAATGATACTATTCCATGGTATATTGTAAAAGCATCTCATCTGGTAAAGTACATGAGATTTGCTCTCATTTACTAAAGACTTTGTTTTCATTCCCAGCTTTGATAATGTGACATGGTATAAGAAAAATTGTGACACCCTCCCAGAGGAGTGAAGTTGTGGTTGATACAAGTTGTGGTTGTGAGGAGTAAGACATATTAGGTACTGCCAGTAAAAAACCCAATGACTACAGCTTGTGATCTTAAGACTTAAAGGTGGGGCTGATGTATTGTCATGGCCTAATTTCTAAAGATTGCAAGCAGTTAGATTTCCCACACCTTCATAAAAAAAAATCCAAAAGAAGGACTGAGGTTACCCAATTCAGGATATGAATGAGAGCTGGCCTGTTGTTTTATACTTCAGTATCTCTTTTATTATGAAAATTTGGAGCTAACATTAAATCATAGAATCACAGAATGGTCTGGGTTGGAAGGGACCTTCAAGATCATCTAGTTCCAACCCCCCTGCCATGGGCAGGGACACCTCCCACTAGACCAGGCTGCTCAAAGCCCCATCCAGCCTGGCCTTGAACACTTCCAGGGACGGGGCATCCACAATTTCTCTGGGCAGCCTGTTCTAGTGTCTAAATATACTCATCCAAAATAGTTCTAGTAAGCCATTGCATCTACTTGCACAAAAATGGCAAGTGGAGTTTGTTTTTCCTTTGATGCACTGCAGTATAACTGTATTTCCCTTCATGGTCACTGCATTATACATTTTCACGTTTCCCTCACCACCAGTGATAATATTTTAAGTACTTAAAATATTAATTATGAGATATTTAGAAATAAGCATAAAAGACCATGATGTGTATAATGCTGAGAGTAGGTTCGATAAACTCTACACTAAAAATCAGCTTTAGTTATACAAAGTGTATAGTTCATAAATACTGTATTTTGGGAAGAGAGGACAGGGATAACTCATCTTTCCTCTCTATCTAGCGCACTTGTGGAAGGGTTAAGAAGGCAAAGATTCACAGTGCTACAAATCCAAAGAGCAGTACTGCAGCACAGTTAGGCAAAAGACATGATGATTCACGCTGCCTTTCTCCTTTAAATCATAGAGGAACCAAAGTCCTTAGGCATCAGTCCCTTGCGTCATTAGTACAAGCTGTTACCTCCTTCTTTGTACAGTTTTAATTGTATTAGACCCAAATTAAAATCAATTCTAATGCTTTTGTTTTTACGAAGGGCAAGTTCTACAGAAGCTAAGACAGCACTGAAAGAAATCTAAAAAGTGCAAAATGTGCCTTTAATTAGAGTGCATTTATAATATATATGGAAAGTACTTAAGTGTTTATTCCTCAGAGAGGTAAAAGTCTGGTAAGAGAATGTCAAAAACAATTTTAGCTCAGATGAAAAGAACTTAAAAACTTTTCAACACACTTCCATGGTGATTTATTAAAATGACAGATGTTTTGCAATTAGATTGCTGAAATGAAGCAATGCACATCCTCAGTTGCATTTTAAATGACTATTCAGGGCGCACTTTCATAGTGACTTAAGCCCACAGCTCTTGTAAATGGCAGTCTGCAGTGACACAGGTTACGTGGTCTCCCCTTCCCTTCCTGCTGTATTTCCACCTCCTCCCTTAAGTTGCCCCTTGTTCACATGAAACGGGAAAAGCCGATTCAGGTGATATGACCGAGATCCAGCATTTCTGTGTTCCTGTCACTTGGTTAAGTCCAATAGTGGCGCATGGAAGGAAGCTAGAATACATTTAAGAAAGGTTGTACAAAGAAAAGGGAATGAAGAAGGAAAGACCACAAAGTAAGACTGCTTCAAACTGCCGCCGAACTGGACCATCGGTCACACGGCTAACGGGACACAGCAGCTGAACTCAGGACCTAGGAAAGATGGTCCCAGGGTAAAGGAGACGTGTGGTTCATCTCCTGTTCCACTGTAGGTTTCCTGCGCAAGTCTGGGTGAGTCACTTCTTTGCACCTCGCTCACTACCTCCAAAACAATATACCCCTCCATCTCAGGAATTTAATGAGATGTTTAGCTGTCAAACTAATGAGGCTGTATTTAAAAAGACAAAAATCATTGCGCTACATAAACAGAATTCCTTGAGTCAGATACGTAATGCAGAAGAGAGGTAACATGAAATAAACCTAATTAGAGGTGAGAATAATGGAAATAGATTTAAACAGTTATAGGCCCGACATCTATTCAAAGTCTTTTTTTTTTTTTTTGTTCTTTATTAAATATTACTGAAGTTTTTCGGCCACAGAAAGAGGTTAGTAAAAATACAATAATCAGTTTTTCTTTTTTTATACCAATGTCACATAATTTTACTTTAATAAATGATTATTATTAATCTACTAATAGCATAAGCTATTCCATCCACCTAATAGTACTTGGGCATCAAATATGACCACATTGCAATATCGTAAATGTTCACTAGATGGCAGCAGATGGCACTGACTTGGAGAATGAAATCAGTTGTGGGTTGGTTTTTTTTTTTAAATTACATACACTTGAAATACTTGAATAAAAACAAAGGCAGTTTTTAAAGTGTAGTACCCAACAGCAAAAGAAAAACTATAAATATGTAGAAATCTGCTCAATTAATATAATTGTTCATGAGAATTAACAAAAGTGTGTTTGAAAATTATTTGAAGAAATAAGTTTCATAGTGGCTACTCTAGAAGGTGTATAGCATTGCTGCATGTCAGAATGGCCTTAAAAAAATATTACATTTATAAATAACCAATACAATTCTTTCACAGATGCTCTGTCACATAAGCAGAAAAATTAACTTCATTTACTGTGATTTTAACTGCAACATTACTACGTTTGAAAAATCTTTCTTAAAAACTCTCCAGTACTCCACATCGGGATATTTCTGAAAAGTGGGTGACTCGCAACTACCCCGCAACCAACGCACTGAAATGCAAGTTTGACATGGAATAATTACGCATTAACATGCAGTTGTGGGTAATCTGGAAGTTACTGTGGAACCATAAATTTCTGACTTAACAGCTGTGAGATAGGCCCTAAATACAATTGGTCTTAAGAAGCATCTGAGCTGCAGCATTTCTGAAGTACCATCTCCAAAAGGTGACACTTAGTATTCACAAATATATTTCTATTACTAGAAGCAAACAGCACTAAAAGGACCAAACCAGAAGAAAGGTGAGTACTGTGCATGCACGTGGATTTGCGTGTGTACACGAGAAGAAAAACACTGAAAGTGTTAAAAACAATTCACAGTCAAAAGTAAACTTACTGAAAAAATATATTACCAGCATTTTCCTATTTATGTATTGTACTTTGTTTGGGATGGCAACTTTGCTTTCCTCCACTTGCTTTTTGAAAAAGAAAGTTCCTTAAAAACTGAACCTATGTCAAATATCTACTTCAAACACAAATGATTACTAATTCTTAAAAATACCTCACAGTTTAATGGACAATTATTTCTATTCTAGAGAGAAATGTTCTGATCACAGTATCATTACAAATACAAATTTCTGTTTTCCATAATTCTCATAAAAAGGATATTCCATTGCATGTACAGCTATTTACCATTTAGATAATTGGATCTTATCTAAAAAATGCATGCTTTTTGGGGTATTGTAATATTAAGAATGAAGCCCCATTTGGGAAATAGCTTAGTAAACACCAGAGGGTCAGGTTTGGCATGACCTTGGGCAACCAAAGAGCAGGGAGCAAGGAGTGTAAATCTTGGCCCCTGAAGATCAGACCGCTGACAGCTCTGCTCCGAGGCTGCTGCTAATTGATTTGTGAAGTACAGTTAAACTCAGAGTAAGAGCAGTTTGCTGCAAGAATGGCAATACCCCCGTTTCCCTGCCCATGGGCAGAAGTTGTTTTATTTCTACTTCTTGAATACAAGGAGAAGCTGAGTATTGTACCAAATGGAGGACTGGTAAAAAAGTTAGGAGGAATCAAGGGCAAAAAACAACAATGGAAGCTAGTCACTTTTGCTTTTATTCCTTTTTCTTCCGCCACTACCCACTAGTGAGGATTTATACTTGAAAGAAGATATCTCACAACTGAGATAAGTTGACAAGGGAGGATGTATTTAGTTGTTCTAGATCTTCATCATATACAAAGGCTACAGTATTATTAATGCTCACAAACAGAGCAACATTCCTGGTGCACAGTTTGAAAAAGACAGAGCACATAATTGCTTTTAATTACAGCATTTAGTTAAGTGTTTGAAAAATTCAATTTAAAAATGCAAATTCTGTATTGTTATTGCACGTTCTCCGGGATGATTTGGGGAGAAGTAAGTACAGATATGTTCCCAAAGAACATTACTGCAAATGGTTATCTATTAAATAAGACATTATTAAGTCTAATTAATTCTTCACTAAGCAAAACCTCTGTGTACAGTCAGGTAGTCTTCCCTTATCTATGCACCAGTAATTCTCTGGCACTTTCTCCGACATTCTATTCCGGAATATACGGTACCTCTGCAGTTGCTGCCACCCACGTACCTTCATCATTAGCAGACAGTTTGCCATGGAGTACATCACCCGGCCCAGACGTGACCTCCACAGCTGAACAGAGGCTGCAAAGTAAGAGCAGCTTGTGAATTTGCACAAATAAATTAGAGGTTCTTTCTTGCCATCAATTATTGGTCCTGTGAATTACGATTTTGAAAGATCCCCCTCATTAACACCACTGGGTTTTAGTCTAGAATTTCTAATTCTCAGCCATGCGGCACCATCAGATGGAAAATTCTGCATCTCTCCGAGGGAATTGCTCAGGCGGCTCTGGGGACCATACAGGATGCGATAATGCAGAGCCATCGACAGCCGCTCAGCCTGGAGCTCAGGCCAAATACTAAACGCTAAAAGAAGCCACACATTTTCCATTATCAGAACAAAAGGTGCATAAAAAGATTCAAGTGATAACGAGCATCAGTTTAAAAACATGTAATCTACAGCACTAAATGTGGCAAACTCAAAAATCAAACATAGCTACAATGTCATTTCAGAGCCAAAACATGCAGGGCGAGAACTGTCTGGGTCTGGGACTGTTTGTGCTTGCCTCTGGCTTAGAGATATGCTGGAAAAAAATCTGCCAAGCCTGCCTGCTTTCCCCATGCTCCTGGAGCTTGCAGGCATTAAAAGCTGCAGCAGCAGATTTCTCTCTCTTGCTTTGCAGACAGACTCCTGATGTTCTAAGAGGATGGTTCCCATAGATCCTTATTTTCTCTTGTGTTACAGCACCATAGATCAATGCTAGAAATATTCCTCTAATCCTCAAAAAATAAACATTAGGAGTATTAATGTAGTACATTTGGAAAATGAATGTATCTCCGTCAATCAGCTGTCAAGGTCACTGTAATGATTTGAAAGGGGGGGTGGAAAGGGAGAAGAGGCTATTTCAGTGAGATTGTGATAACTGAGACTGCTCATTTGTATCAATAATGTAGTCTCTGATGAAAGCATGGCAGGTCACATAGATAATTCTTTCAGCACACATAAATGCCATTACAAATAAGAAGAGAGCTTGGTGAAATGTCTACTCCCCTTCCTAAAAAGAAAAAAACTCCTTCAATCCTCTCCAACAACAAAACAGAAAAACCCAACCCATGAACACTTCCAAATTATCTTTGTCAGCAGGAGCATAATGTGGGACCCAAGACTGAACCCACTGTACCTTAAAATCATTCATTACTCCTAGCTTTTGTTTTAGAAATTCCCCCTTGACTGCACATCCCTACTGCTATTAATGGAGAGGATGCTGTAAACCATGAGCAAATACTTTAGGCTACATTTCTGTTCTTTCCTTGTGGGTGTCTGTAAAACCTGTACATAATTAAATAACTCTCCTTTATTATTTTGCTTATGTTAATCCCTGCTTTTTGCATTTCCTCATAGTTTGGTAACTACGTTCAGCTTTTTAGGACTTAGGTGACAACAAATTAGATGCCGATTCCTGCAGTGGAGATATCTAGGTTTCCTGTTAACAATGCAACAGCACCAGCCAAGGTTCTCAAAACGGACGGCAAAGCAGACAGACCAGGCATCTTCGGCCTGTGCTATAAACTGAACAGGAACCTGATCTGGAAATGCTGTAGCCCTGTGGGATGAGGGTTCTTTAGCACTGGCAGAAAGGGGTTAAAGAAAACTTGCAAAGCAGTAAACAAACTTGAAAACCCAACAGCTGATCATTGTATGTTACTGAAATGCCTGAAACCCACTCTGCAGGTCCATGCAGCCATGCTTCCACTCCAAGCATTTGTTTCTCCTTGTTATTTATGAAGGACTCCGTACTCCACACCGCCATTCATTCCCATAGGAGCTCTGTGCACCGAGAAGTTGCAAAATGCGTTACCAGGCAAGTGGTGCAATGGCTAAATCTCTCTGCCTGTTGAAAAACTGGCACTGTGTTCCAGACCAGAGGAGATGTACATGATAAGTCGATTGGTGTGGCACCTTCTTACACCAGCAATAAGGAAATTACATGCTAAGCATAATCCCTATAATGAATTAAGGCTGACTTCACATAAAGTTAATAAGGTTTGCTTCGGCTAGTCTCACATGAAAAAAACCAAACCCATTATCAGCCCCCTGGAGCTCCAAATGCAGCGAAGAAGCAGACAGGGAGCAGACCTGGCTGACCTCCACCGACAACAGCAGTCAACACTCTCTGCAAAGGTCCCACGGGCTTTTTGGCAGTCCTAAACCTACAGGCAGCTGCACAGTAGACATATGAAGATCTCTCCAAATTTTCAGCAGCCTTGTCCCTTGGTAACTACTAGCTGCTGTTTTTCTAACTATGCCTCCTCCTGAGCTTATCTCAGCTCTAAAGCAGCAGCAGAGAGGAAAAGCCAGGAGCCAGAAACTCAGGAGTGAAACAGACTGCAGGATGCAGGATTATGACACAGCTGGGAAAAAGTTCTTGTACCTTAAAGGGGGATCAGCATCTTGGTTTTAAAGGGGTAAAAAGGAAAAGAATGTAAGAATAATAAGGACAAAAATGAGGGTAGAAACGGGATAACAGGGAAAAGTAGGTAGTGGAACAGAGGCAAGAAAAATAGGTAGATACAAGGACAAATGAACAGAAACTCCTGGAGTGCTGTGGATAAATCTTCAATATCAGATGATTTCTCTTTTCTTAACCCTTTTGAGAATAGTAAATGTATTCATTTGTCTATATTTGCAAATGCCTTTATGATATACGCTGCTTACATGTGCATTCACTTTTTTAGGACGTACCTAGATGGTGTATTAAGTCAAGTACAATTAACACATTCAAGCTGCTTTACCTCCAGCCAATTTGAAGATCAGGCAGAAGAGTTCAGACAGGTCTGCACCCTTCCATATAGACATTGTTTTAGGGAATTGTTTATAATAATGTTTTAACTCTGCTAATAACTCTACTCGGCCTCTTCCTGTCTCAGAGGCACACTTTTACTTCCCACAGCCTCCAGATGAACGTTATCCTAGAAGGAAGCTGGTAAGATTTCCTTAGACTATTAGCTGAAGCTGAAAGGTTTGTTTTCTCGGTACCATGAGTGGTTCATATAATCCATAACAATGCCCCAAATTTCACCTCTTGTCCAATTTTTAAGTGTACTCAAATGACCTCATTAGCATAAATTCTGTCAAAAAAACCCAAACTCCAGAATGCTTGGACAACTAATTTGTCCTAATGACCCTTTTTTAATTCAGTAATGTATCCTATACTATTGAAGTTAAACAACTAAGATAGAGGGAACAGGAAAAAAATGTACTTGCATACAAAATCATGAAAATGACGATGTAGATTAGTATAATCTAAATCTTACTCTAAAAAGTGACTTAGGTATTTCAGGAGTCGAAGTACCACACAGCTACAGTGAGACTCAGCCATCTATGCAGCCACATCCTAGGCCACTGTATCCCTTGTACAATGGCAGTTTGATCTAAAGAATTTTAGTGGATTTCAGACGTGAGGACTGAGAGGAGCCAGTCCGCCATGGCTTAAGATGAAACATCCATCTAACCACGACAGCAATACACTTATATATTCATCACTGAAGGATAGCACCCACGTTCATTGTTTCTTCTAAGTAGGAAAAAAAAAAATGATTTAGTACATCGGTTTGATCAAGGGCAAAACTGTGAAATTAATTCCAGAAAACAGAAGTACAAGGTGTATCATTTTGGAGGCTGAGCAGGCTATGAGATTACAAAAATACTGTTTTAACAACTCTGGGGCACTCTTGTGAAAACTTCTGGCATACTTAGGCAAGCAGTAAAAACACACTGCCTGTGAAAAAAGTGTTTAAAGAATACCTACCTTGTCTGTTCTCCTGTGTAATGTTAGTCATACTTCCATCTTCAGCTAAGCCTTGTTCCAAATTTTCTAGTATCTGCAGTAAATTTTTTAAAGTAACCAACATGAGCGTAAACAGCACTATATATTAAATGCAAATTATCTACAATTGATAGTCTACATGTAAACCAATTCAGGCAGGAATGCTTCACCTAGGTACAGTTCAAAATTACGGATTATTACCATAGCTAGATCAATTGCACAAAGGAAGAAAGCCATTGTATGGTAGAAGGATGTTAGAGTTCAGGTTTATGATACTTACAGAACATTAAATGTCAGCACACTCTGGGGACATGCACATTTTGTTAAGCAAAACATGAAATATGCTTCACCAGAGAATGAATGTTAATGACCACAAAAAAAGTCAAACAGATTTTTCATAGAAAGCCACTGCCTCCTGACTCCCCCCCATTCCCCGCCACGTGTGGGCTGTGGTTTCATCCTTTTGTCCTTAATGAAATATTCTTCTTAGTTCTTACTGCAATTTCCTTCTCAAAGTTTGGCTTTTATTGCTTCTTTCTATTTATTATAGATTTTAAATCATGTAAATTGTTGAGTGAATGAAACATTTGTTGTATTATTAGAAGAATGAACATGTATACTTAATGAAGCTTATGTCTTAAGCACTTTTAAAATATGTATGCAAAGTTCCATTTGAAATGCAAGTCAACTTTCCTTTTTCTAATCCCATTACAGTTTCTCCAAATTTATTTTCTGATTCCTACAGATCACCCCATTTTTCCTGTTACAGATTTATAACTTTGGTTGTAAAACAAAGCTTGAGATTTGCTTCAAAAAAACATTACGGGCACTTGCTCTTTAATCAGCCACTGTGGTTAGCCAATTAGGGAAATAGAAGGCGCTTCCTCTTCGGAGGACTGAGTGCACTTCCCAACACAGAGCACTCAGCGTCTGTCACTGTACGTAGTAATTGTTTTTTCCTGCACCAGCAAAGCATTTCAATTGTGCTCACTGCTTTGTAAGCAAACACTTAAAAACAACACAGGAAAACCTCCAAAGCAAAGACAGGTAAGATGAATCTGGCCTCAGACAGCATGTTGGTGCCTTCTACAGCCAATGAAGGGCAATCGGTACCTCCGGGAAGCGAGTTCATGCCACCTATTTTAGACATCTTAAAGTGGAAGGGATTGCCCTAAGACACGCCAAGCTCTTTTCACAGACTACAGCGAAAGCTTGAAGTTAAGTGCCATAAATTTTGCTACAAGGAGCTTAAGAGCAAGGAGAGACATATGATGAAATGACAGCAGTTACCGCATGCCAGATAAGCCAGGGTAATTTTCACGATAAGAATTGTTAGCCTGTGACAAATACAAGGTAATATGATTTAGCGTAAACCTTGTTCACAGAGAACTAGGCTAAGTTGCCTTACCTCAAATTCTGAGAGGCTAGGAGCGTACACCAGTAGACACTAGAGCTTAGTGGCTAGGTAGCCATTTCTGAGATTGCTGTGGCACGCCTGCGAGACTGAATCTCAGTCCCACTTTTAAAAGCAGCGTAGTCACTTAGAAATCACGTAGAAACCCAAGCACCACATTTAAGTGTTAAATGGCTAGTGTGTAATGAGGCACCCTGTCAGAGAAAAAAAATTTCCACTCTTATCTCCCATAAACCAAAACCACTTTATGGTCTATCTTCTGGCCAGTCTAAAACCCACAACCTTCCTCTTCCCCCGAAAAACATCTAGTGACCACTTCTCATTCCCACCAAGGCTCCAAGGTCTTAGTTCTGAAATGCTCTAAATGTAACAAGGTGCCTTCATCAACGAGACATGCTGTCTTTTTCAAAAAGACAGTGGCCCTTCTCTGAAAACGTGCTCACTAAAATAATTTAAAAAATTAGATATTAGCATACAATTAGAGTACTACATTAACCCTTCTGTGACATTACTTGAGGATATCTAGCCATCACCTCAAGCTCAACGTAATTAAAACAGAACTCAATGCTGATTTGAGGCTAATTGGTTTATTCCCTAGGTTTATCTCCTTTTGCCCTTCGTAAGTATAGGAACATCATCTGCAGTCTTTCAATATTTGGGTATTTCCCCAGTTTTCCATAAATTGTTTAATAATAATTAATAATTTAATAATGATGCAGGTAGTTCCTCAGTGTAAGTTATCTGGGTTAGTTGACAT
>VYZM01002536.1:62256-85430 GCA_013398915.1 Dromas ardeola | reverse complement strand
TTGAAATTCTATTAAGAGAAGCATAAAAGGTTGTTCAATCACTAACAAAAGATACGAAATATTTTTTGTATGTATCCTGACTAGTACCTAGCATCACACCAGTAAAGATACAGTCAGTGTGGGGGGTGAACAACAATGACAAGGAAGGCAAGAATAAGTGAAGAGTAAATTTCGCACCAGAACACCACAGAAAAATTGCTTTGTGAACTTAAGAAGCTGCACTGCAAATCTATGGAAGCGAACGTGACCTGTGGCTGGTTCCATCTCTACCAGCCCTCTGCTGACCAAGTTCTAACTCCACGATCCAATGGCAATCCTGTCAAAAAAAGCAGTGCCTAAAACCAGTTAGTTTGATACTGTTCTTTTGGAGAAAAAGAATTTTCTCCAAAGAGAAAGAAGAGAAAGAATTAAGAATAGTCTTAATTTACTGCAAATACACGAACCATGCACCTACTGCTGCACTCGACAGGATTTGTGAGGCAAAGGTAAAAAAAGGAAAACTTTTGTTCATTATACAGCTTTGGAAGATCTGAGATATAAACCAAAAGGAATCTAAAGTTTTAGCAACATTTTTGGTTAATGACTGTGTTGTAGCATTTTCAACTCTGAACAAGTTTGAATCATCACATTCTCTTCTAAAATGTGGCAAAAGGTCAACTCAATAAATACTCATACAGAAAATCTGAATTGGTAACAGAACAGCTCAACGTGCAGATAGACGGCTATTTAATGGAGCGCAGATGAAATGTCTCACGTTATCCATTTTCATAAAATTTATATAATGTTTTGTAAAACACTTTTTGGGATTGCGTATTTTGCAAAGTATTGATCTTACATATTGCTGAATGAAGCCACACTATTATGATCCATGTGAGAGGAAGGAATAACCCATTACCAATCTACATCATCAGAAGTGGTGTCAGAGGATGTCAGAATGATGAATGCGACTCCAGGCCAACTTACACTCCATAAGAATCTGATTTATATCCTATCACAACTAAGACCTCAGTTGTAATAGGCATTCAGAACTATATTACTTCAAAATATACTTTATTAATGTTTTATTTCTCAACCACTTTGTATTTCCTTCAGAACATGTGACCAAAAAGGCATTCCAGTGTGATCCTTAGTATGTACGTCAAATGTGATGACAGGTCTCTCAAACAAAACCAGAAGGAAGGTGGCCCATGGTGTAAGGGTAGTCAGTGTAATGACTTTTCAAACCATAATTTATATTACTATTTCATGCAGGAGGATCTAAAACTCTAGAATCTGTTTCTTCTCTTTCTTTTTGAAACTCACGACGTAACTAGTATACTGCCAGAAACATTACTGTAAGCACCTGCTTATTAAACAGGCTGCTAACTTTATTTAAAATCTCAGAAACGCCAACCGTTTCTGCCCTCTTCCTCAGTTTCCTTGTAATCCTTCTGAATAGCAGATTTTTTTTTTTTTTTTTGAGAAAGCCCAAGACTGTATGTGGGCTCTCACAAAAGTNTTTTTTGAAGAAAGCCCAAGACTGTATGTGTGCTCTCACACAAGTGTGGTAACTGGGGAAGACAGGAGAGAAAAGATACAAGCTTTTACCATTGGTAAGTCTGTCTTATCACTCCATGTAAACAGTATTTTGTAACTGCAAGTCAAATCAGATGAGCAAATTGTTCATAAAAAATCTGCAGCATTTATCCAAGGCACTCATCCAGACATACCCCTTAAATACTCTGTTTATAAAAAAGAAAATCTGAGATTTTTAGATAAGTGCATTTTCCGAGATATGTTTCTGTCTCCAAGTAAGCTTCTTTTCAGTTAGATGATACGAGGTATGGATAATATATCTAATTCAGTTCCCACATTAATAAACTGATTTTCTGGTTAAAAGGAATGACCATAAATTTACTTTAGATTTGGTAAAGCTTTCAATGAGTGCTACTTACATAAAGTGCCAATGCAATTTACGTACATTTCTCAGGATGGAATTCGTGGCAATAATAAAAAATTACACGTGAAGAGACCTCTTCGCCAAAATAATCCCATAACTCCTGATTAACAGTTGTTTAAAAGTTGACAACATCCCCCACCCCAGAGTACCCTATTACTGTATCGCCTCCAGCATCCAAAATCAGAATCTGTAATTTTCTCAATCTAAGAAAATGGAACAATCATCTTTGAATTTGTCTGAAACAAAGATGTCAAGAAAGAGCCCGGAGGAAGCAACAGCAAGTCACTAAGAATCTTTTCAGAGGGTGGATGGTTATGAACCTTTGTTATGAAAGAAGCTGTGTGTGTACCATGGTAGACGAGAACATTGTGAACATAACAGGTTTGAAAAGCAGCCCAGTACAGCTTCATGGGGTGAATGGGAGATGAAAAAAGCAAAGGCAAACGGTAATATGACTCTGGTGAATCTTCAGGAAAGCCACATCAGTTCACTGATAAAAAGGTAAAAAACCCAAAAAATAAGAGAATCACAGAAAGTGATGACTTCAAACTCTTAAATGAGTCAACTCTGAGCTCACGAAGAATTTTGGTCTGAAAAACAGGACGTGGATTTATTGTTCTATGACATCACCATATCACCTTGCATCAAAGGCTCGTCATTCAGCCTTTTTCTGCTGCAAGAACAACCATGCAGAGGAGCTCATTCCTGTTGTTAAAAAAACATATGACAGAAAAAGAAACTGCACAGAAATCTACAAAAACACAGCTTCCATTCTGTCTTGCAAGACACAGAAGTTGAACCTTCTGATTAAAAAAGTATTCCCTAACATTTTAGTATGAAAATGGTGACAAATGAAAAAGAAATGAGATCTAAAATAGGCGTGTCTGAGATTTTAGAAAACACTGTAACATTTTCATTTTACATTGTCTAGGTTAGTAAGAAAACAGTTGAGAAGAGGTAAGTGATGATTTGTGGATGACTCTAGTAGATCAATAATAATAGTGTTCTAAAGGTCTGAAAGGCAAGTTGCAGAATTCAGAGTACCAATTTAATTAAAAAGCAGATCAACAGTAGAGGGGAAAAAAGCTATACTTGCCTCAATAAACACAGTTACATTGTGGAAAAAAAAACAAAACAAGGAAGTAAGATTGACTATATTAACACTAAGCTGTAACAGAAATACATGTGCTTGTTAGATTAAGAATTACATTATATCATCTAAAAGGTTTCACCAACTTGCTTACAGTTAGGCCACATATTTAAGGCACACAGCGTAACACATATTTCTTTGTAATAGGTTCCTATACAAGCAGGCATATATATTCCTGTGATATCTCACTAGGGATAAGAGAATTTTATATAAAATAAAATGGATTTTGGCGTGTGCTGCCTTTTGCAAAACTATTTGGAATCAAACCCATGTCCTCTATTATATTTCACTCAGTACTGAATTTAAGAAGGCAACATGTCAAGGAAATATTTAAAACAAGCAGCCTATCTTGTAATGAAAATGTTTACTTAAGAGCACAGGAGAATGGATTTTGCGCTCTACTTCATGCTTCGGATTTCTACAGAAGTAATGCCCTCCTAAACAGCAAAACCATGTCAACTAAGCCTAGATGATTTCAACAAAAGGCAAGACCCTACACTTACTGCTAGAGATTTTATTTTCAAGTTAGCTAAGTCTTCTTCTAGCTTGATGCTTTACAGTTGATCTCTGTTGCTCCTCTTTAGGGGTTTCATAATAATTTTATCTATAAAAAGTTCATAATGGAAAAGTGGTTTAATTTTAAGACAATTATTTTCTTAGCTCTTGCTTTTAAATACAGTAGAGATTTTTTTCCAAAGAATATGATTTTTGATTGTCACTTTGGCCTGAATTAATCTCATCCATATATATATCTTATCAGCATACAAAAGGCAAAACAAAAAAGTAAAAATGGATACACCAAAAGCATGGGAACAGATGGAATAAGTAGTAAGATCAGGTGGAATTTTCTAAGACCACAGATTTTAGTTTCTACTTCTTTATGAACAGCTGCAC
Source organism: Dromas ardeola (assembly GCA_013398915.1). Classification (NCBI taxonomy): domain Eukaryota; kingdom Metazoa; phylum Chordata; class Aves; order Charadriiformes; family Dromadidae; genus Dromas; species Dromas ardeola. The sequence goes on along the minus strand of VYZM01002536.1, from coordinate 81,447 downwards.
ATTTTCATAACTGTCATAACATAAACATCACCTTATGCCAATCAAATTCAAACTGCAGCCCTCATCTGCAGCCCTTTTAGAGTAGAAAATTGAGGATGCCAACGGCTAGCCATTTCATCTTTGTATTTTCTTGCTGCAAAATCAGTAACCAGAAATGCTTTCTGATCTGCCTTCTACAGCTTATTCAATAAATTTTAAATACCAAAAAGCAGCAGTAGGGCAAATCATCATTTATTGAAAGTATAAAGTGGGATCTTATAACAGTAAAAAAACAAAGGAAAAAACCCCTCCTTCATTGAGTAGATGAGAAAATAAGAGAGAAATACAGAAAATCGAGTTTCAGAAAAATACTCTGCTTTATAGATAAGTATACACCGAGAGACGTACATCCTTGCATTTATATGCAAGGATCCTAGATGTTTGTAACCATGGAAAGAGAACGTTTTGAAAATTTTATCTGAAATGGCATATTTTCATATACATCACAATTTAAGAACACAGATATTCTGAATTAAGATCTGGTTCTGAAAGGTTCTTCTTCAGTAATCTGGAGTTGTTACTTGCACTGAAGCAAGGAAAATATAAGAGAAAGAATGCAGAAAAACTGCAACAACTGCCCTACCACAAAGGGATCACCATAAACCTTACCTACTGGTAACTGTAGTAAGGCAGAATTTAGAGTTACTCACTCACTTAAGAAACACTATTAAAAGCTGGTACTGTCTACAATGAGACTACATAGCCTTGGGAAAGAAAGCACAGTTAAGTGCAGCACTCCACCCCCTTAAAATTATACGTACATTTCTTAACTAAAGTATCTACGCTATTTTAGAAAAGACTCTATTTGCAAGTCTGACTACTCTGAAAAGCCAACAGGAACCACAACACTTGAGTGGTATTTATTCAAGTCTTATTAGCTGATTTCATAGGTGGAAGGTAGCTCTGAAGCAACAGAACAGATGGTGAATTTAAAGAGACAATACAGAGATGTACATAGCACTGTAAATAAAATAATTGGCAAGCCAGTTCCTCTAGAGGTTTTAACATGTTTTTTACTGTCAACATGAGTTTGAATGAAGAACTCTTCCAAGAAACTGCCAAGACTGAAGCAGTCTGACACGAAAGTGCAAGTTCAGGCACGGCAGTATTTGTGGTAACACATGAGAAAACCAATTCTACATATAACAATGACTGGAGTCTTTTTTTTTTCCTTCTGTTTTCCTGCAAAATTTATTAACAGATAGGAGCACTCGATAAGCTACAATTTCTTTAGTCTGTGCATTTCTTCTCTTATCCCTGTTTTTACCTTGATTGCTCCCTTTTGCCTCCCCACCCACCACAATTGTTTTTCTTTTCCCCCCACACCACTTCCCATTCTGCTGCAGTTCTCTCACTAACCAAAAGTTGATGAGGATGAAAAAAAAGGGGCACTTCATTTATAGCATCATGCTATATACACCATGCTGAGAAAAAATTAAAGGAAGCTTTAGCAAGGCTGCCTCCTACTACCATAGACAAGTAGGAGAGAAGAGAAGAAGAAAGGAAGACAGTAAACTTAAAATGGCCAAATGTCACTGTAAAGGCATCACTGTGTTTACTGTGCAAGCGTATAGGAGATAATTTCCCCAGTCCATGCCTGTTCTTCCTTATGGTATAGTCTGACGTTCAGAAGCAGGACCAGGCTTCAGAGAGCAGGCAGACCTTGGAGCTGTACACAGTCCTCTGCACTACACGCAGCCCAGATGCCTGTAAAATGCCTTCTGCGGGTATTAGAGAAAAATTCTGGATGAGGGTTTTCACAGTAAGCGCAATGTCTCTGCTTCGACAGACATACAACAAGTTTCCTGTTACATCTTTTGCTATTTTATAAGCTTATTAAATGTAATAATAATAATTTATTACATTTCACCTTAGACATCAGCACTGAAAACCTGTTTACGACATCGTTCTGAATGACAGTTCTAGACCACATATGATAGGATTCCTTGAGGGAGATCTGAATTTCAAAACCGAATAAAAGAAACAAATTAAGAGCACTGCCTGAGTAAATAAGGACATGTAAAAAATGAAATCTCACACAGCCAACTATTTTTTTGTATCAATTTTTTCAGGTATTTCTGCTAAAACTTCTAACAACAGTGGATATTAGTAGAAAAGTAGTATAGACTTAGTGAAATATTCTAAAACAATAGCTAAGTGATGTCTAGATTCACACTATTTTGAGAGAAATACCTATATTTTATAGATACATAATATATATATTTTATTTTTTTTTAAATTGTCGGTATCTATCTGAAAGTATCAACCTATTGCGGCACACACTGGTGAATCCCTATGGTCGCAACACAGCCACATCTTATAAAACCCCTTGTGTTAAAATCAGTAAGAGAGTTCATGGGAAGGTGTACAGTATGAAATAAGTTTCTAGAGCACATACAACTAAATTTTTAAGAATATGTTCCTTATTTAGGCACTTTCCACCAGACAACAGAAAACTGATTTCATGTTAGAGGAATACAGATAATGCTGTACCATCACAAGGAGAATGAAAAGGGGAAAGGAAAAAAACCCACCTCTATACATATAAACCGCTAGGCAGGGGAATAAAGGTCCTGTTTTTACTTGTGCACAGGGCTTTTTTTTTTTTCCTCCGTAATTCAAAATAAATTATTCTCAATTATTGTAGCTTTAGAACAGTGATTTTGATAGCATTAACTTTTCTGTAACTTACTGGTCTATTTAGCAGAAACAAGACCAAATTATCTCATAAAAGAATGAAATAGCATTTTAATGTTCCATTTTAATTGTTGGCTGTCACTCTTTAGGAACACATAGGCATTACGAATGGAAAGGATATCTCAGGTTAGCTGATCTATCATACAAAGACTTTATGAAGTACCATGTGGAACACAGAAACAAACAATATGAATAGAAGTGGGTCAGACCATGTAAATATAAAGACAAATCCCTAAAATAATTAATAAAATCCTGAAATCCATTAGTCACGAGAACGACGACAAAAATTCAGCCATATGTATCCCACAGAACAGAGATGTGCACGAAGCAATCTGGAATAAGAGTTCCTGACTTAAGTACCTACCTATTACAAAACAAAAAAATTATATATAAAATCAGACTTTCTGGCTTCTCTCTGCAGATGAATTTAGAAGAAATAAATCCACAACAGATTTTACCAGAAAATGAGAATGGTGTGCTCTCTGCCCTGTATCAAACAGGGATGATCAAAGAGTGACTTAACTAATTTCACTGGCTGATACAAAGATCACAGCAGATTCTACTCCTCCCAATGGTGCACACCTACAGGCAACAGAGATGATCGAAGAAGGAGACTTTCCTGGTAGAAACCAGGATGGGAAGATACAGAAAGATTAAATCTTACAGCCATGATGAAGACAACAGTAATGGGATCAATACACAGCATAGCTGCAAATGCCATACAAAATCTCAGGATAAAACAGAGATTAGTACCATTGCCGAAAGGGAAAGAGCCTTGGGAGAGCTTCACAGGAAAATTAAGAGGACCTATTGCCCATGTTAAGGTAAATTAATGGAAAAAACATCTTCCACGCCTCATACATTTACTTGGAATTTAAATTCTTGGAGGTATACTTCTCAGAGATTAATGGATGAGGGACTATCCTCACTGCTGTAAGAAGCTCAGGTATATAAACTTTCCTTACTTCAAGCATAGAAAACACAGAAAACTTTCTAATTTATAAATTTCTTATTATGAATATTTTGAATATAAAGAAATGATGCAAAATATTGTATGTATTACAATTAATGTGTACATCATTTATATCTATACTCTCATTTCTTAAATGGATTTTAAAGTGCTTACTCCATTTACATACCATGAATCAAAATTAAAATGTTGAAACAAACCTCTTCCTTTTATGCTTGTTACACCACAAAATGATATGCAAAATTAGCAAACAGCAGTGGATTGTGTATTCATACTAATATATTTCAACCAAAATATATGAATGATTTATATCTATTTTATTATTTAAATTAGCTGGTTAATGATGCATGTATACAAAATTTCTTTATCCATAATCCAGCACTGTGTAGTTGAATGCTGGCCAGAAGAGAACTGCTTGCTTTCTCCTACATCCCTGCAAATAGCATATCTCTCCTCAAAACTGCGTAAGGAAGGTTTGATAGCTGTTCCTACATCTTAATCACATTGTGTCTATATAAGATATCTACAACCAGCAGGTCAGCTCCATCCGACCTTGATCTTATTTTCCTTACAGATGATCAGATTATGGTCCCGGTCTGTATGTTTGACTGTTAAAAATGAACTGAGGCATATAATCATGAAACAGAATATTTTCCTTATGCTCACCATGCTTTCCATAGACACCTTTGTAATTTGCATGAAATAGCTGCAGTGGTTGAGCGGTTGTTGTAAAGACAGTTTGGATCCAAAGTTCAGTCACAGGACGGGTGTCTGCAACAGCTGGCCAGACTGCCAGAATTGCTGCCACCTGTATACTCTGTGGCAAGAGGGCTGAAATGCCTCAAATATTGACATAGCCTGCAAGGATTCTTTTCTTAGGCAAATAACTTTTTTTTAATATTGAAAAAAAGATGTGGAAACATACATACAGCCGGAGGTAGACTACTTCTGTGCAGCACTTCATCACGTGCAAGCTACCAAAATATAAGCAGATCCAAAGAGCTGTCCAACCTGATGATCAAAACCTCTCTCTCAAAAATAACACAGTTCCTTCTCAGTGTATTGAATATATTCAAGGCAAAACATAAATTTTTTGTCTGTGATTGCCTGGAAGATGCTGAGTAAGGTCAGATGGACTTGTCCTAGGCAGTCCATATCATTGGCCTTGTTGGGCTACAACTGGTCCCTGCATGACTAAGCAGATGAAACAATCCTGAACTTTCTCGACACCAACTCCCCTCTTTCTCAGCAACCTTAAAACCTCAGTGTCTTGCTGGCTTTCTTCATTGAGACTACGAGCATCTGTGAAAAACAGACTATATTTTTTTCAGAGTGGCGCCGCCTATTAAAACTGTTACAAGTGTTTCATTATACATTGTGGTTCAAATATGAAAGCCAAAGAACAGTAGGATCACTCAACAGTGTATTTGCATCAGAGTTATTTATTTCTAAATAACAGATTGAGGAAAAATAAAATTTCAAAATAGCCTGACCAGGAGTGAAATTGCTATTAAAAAGAGCAATTTTTCAAATTCAGACTCCCAAAAGACTAAAATATCCTGAGTAGTGGAACTATCTGGTTAACGTATTGGCTATAGGGAGCAGTGGGAAGTAGTGCATTTATAACTCCAGATAAACCAGTTATAAAGAAATAAGGCTTGTGGTGTCTGTTTTCCTCTTCAACGATGGGATACACAGTATATTACTGATTTTTATTTAGTTTCAATTACTAAGCAAATAATATTACATTTAACCAGTATTTTTTTTTATTAAGGAAAATTATCAAATTAGCTCTGATTTTTTATTCATAATCCTGTAAACCAGGAAACCTAAGCAAATAATACCTGTACTAGCACATGTGCATGGACATGCGAGTGTTAAAATAACATATTGATAATACCTGGATGAACTTTAGAGGAAATAATATAGTTAATTATGCTCTTCTTTGGGAAAAAAAAAAAGAAAGAAAAAATCCAAAGTTCATCAATGCTTTAGAATTAGAGAAACACTTGAATCCTTTACTTTCTAATGACTGGTAAAAATGGCCAAAATAAAAAGCATTTTATAAATCAAGTATCTTACCTTTTCGTCCAGGGTATACATGAGGGTAATATTCATAATAAAGATCAGGCTGGTCTAAATTTCCAAATGGTTCAAATTCCATTTCTGCATTTTGGAATAGATTCAGTTTTACCAGCAGTGCTAGTCTCACAAACCACAGCTAAAAGTTAATACATAAAAAAGGAAAACACAAGGTCTGTTATTTAACTTCAGTCTTAAGCCACATCTAAATACTATTTCAGCTTTGTAAGTTTTTCTGATAAAGTTGAGTAAAGAGTTTCTATGTTACTTACAGATAAAAATCAGGACTTCTATTTACTTGCTCTTTCACAGACTACTTTTCAAAAGATCATTAAAACAAAACCCAGAGAACTGATGTTTTAATTGTTTGTAAAGGTATTGAGATTTTGATGATGAAGTTTAAAACCTAGCCTGCTTCAAAATTAGAACATCTCTTTTTAAATTGAGTTAGCATGTAAGAATTATCGATCTGACTTTTAATTGTTTTTTCCAATTATATCCAAATCTTAAAATCTGTTATGATTTTGGTGAAATTCCATCAGCTTTATATTTACTAGGGCCAGAACCACTACTTGTCATCTGGTCACGTTTTGTTCAGTAAAACCCTTGTAATGTTTCATGAACCTTTATTAATTTGGGTTCTTAACATCATGAAAAGTTCTTCTAACATTTGAAATCTTACTACGAAGTTCACAATCTAGATACCGTCCATGAACTTTAGCACAGTGAGCCTTCCAAGTTAGCAAAACATATTCCTTTTGACTAGTGTGATTACCCTTAAAAGCATACAATCAAGACAGAATTTTACTTTAAAAAAATATTTTGTTTTAAATGAAGACCTACTTTACATAAGCAAACAGAAAAACTGATTTGCTACAATGCTTTAATAACAAGCTCGGTTTCTAGCTAATAATTAGGAAAAGAAGTTTGATCATGTTAAAAAACATGCCGCTGTGAATATTGCTGGAAAAAAACGACAAGGTTGTATCTTTAAACATACCTGTAAAGAATCTGTTGTATGGTTAGTAGGCAGTCCACTTTTTTTATAGCCTTGACCATGTGCACTTAGAAGCCGCCCACACAAGTCAACTGCTGCCCTCCAGTTTTTACTGCTCTAGGAAGAAGAAAAGAGTAAGTAGCAAAATCATAAAGTCCCTAAAATGCCCAACTGCTTATTTTGCCTGAAGCAGCTACATGTACCCATCAGTAATAATGACAAGGTCAGGAGAGCTGGTCGGTGAGAAGCAGAATGTCATTTGTCAAAGCTGCACACCTAATTAGGCAAAAAGTGAAATCAAGCATGAGAGAGAGTTAATATTAGCAGATCACTAAGACAAAAGAATACACACCACCATATGGGATTCTAAACTTAAAGCTACATCATGTTTGCTAATATACCTGAATATACTATAATAGTCACCATTTTGTTTTCTCTTCAAAAGGAGAAAAAAATTCTCAGCCATATTTCAATAATCGCATCCAAGTTACTCTACTGTTATAAAGTCCAGTTTAATGTCTACTCCTACCTCACTGACTTCAGTATTTCGGATTATAACCCCTAATGCAGTTCATTTAATGAAAACAGACTTTCCTAACATTGCCCAGAACACAGAATTCCTACCAATTAAAAACAAAGGACAAGAAACAATACAATGCATAAAATGCTAAATTCAGAACAACAACAATTGTTTCACCTATAAATTGTAAACATTTGAATTTCCATTGCATGGCTAACTTAAAAATACTCTTTTATATATATGTATTTTCATTCATAAAATAAAACCATTCCTAGTTAGACAAGTCAAACTGTCTTGTCACATCATCCTATTAATGCTTCTGCCTTGTATATGCTAATGCAGCCGTCTAAATAGCTAACACTACCAAAAACTTAAAACACAGACTAATGCTTCACAGGTTTTAAGCCATCATACTTTTCAATCATACAGAAGTTTTTCAAGAGACATATTCAGCAAGTCATTATAAAACAAATTCTGAAAGTAATCTTTTTTCAAATAGTTTCTTAAATACAAAANAATGGAGTATGTTTATATCAGTGCTTGTAAAGTTCAGGTACCCACCTTGATTTGGTATTTTATTAAATTCTCTCCAATGTTTAGAGTTTAGAAAACATGTCAATACAGCAAACAAAAAATAGTAGTACAGATGAAGTCTTCATACACTCTGGCCCCTAATTTGCAGCCATATAGTTCAAGGGGCCACTACAGAGATCACTGTGCGCTGACCATCTCATCTCTCTCCCCTGCCTTGTCAAATCCCAGATAAAAATTTGAGTTCCACTGGAAATACAGAAGTTCTCTGACAGCAAGACCATGAAGCAGCACATCAGCTTCTGAGATGTCTACGCTCTTATGGAAGAGTGGGAATTGATAACGCATTTATAACATCCTTCAACATATATCTGTATCAACTTAGAAAAGCTGAAAGACACTGACACAGATTACCTGAAATTTATTCCTCTTCTGCAGAGACAAATTAATTTCTTATTATCCTTAGAACAGAAGCAGACACAGACTCTAAAACCGTTCAACTTTTTTTCCCAAGTGAGAGTTAGGATCCAAAAACAATAATGGAACATTTATGACAAACTTAGGTACTACAATTTTTAAAATTCCATTTCAGGCATGGACAAAAATTTTTTTCTTTCCAGAACAAGACAGCCAGGAGAAGCAAGTCTGATGACCACTGTAAACACAGTCTTTGCTAGAAAATTAAACATTATATTCATCATGATTTCAAAATCAGAGATGCCTGCTGGTCATGGAGCATAATTCTCTGTGGAAGCTTAATAGAAGGCTGCCGGCAGTATAACTTAATTTGAAATTAGTAGGACATATTATTGTCTCTGGCAAATTGTACCAGACTTACAGTTGCCAGTGTTGCCAGCCCACCAGAAATCTTCATCCAGTTATTTGAAACACCCTCAAAACCTTGCAGGTCAGTCACTTCCCCATTTTCTTTGGTCTACAGCCACACAGTCCTTACAACCCAGGGCCTTGTTCCTGAAAGTAATAGGGATGAATTTTGTTTGTAAGTCCTAAGAAAAAGCTCAAAGCAAATATGGATACTACAGCTTCAGATACGGCACCAAAAATACTGAATAATATTCTAAAAGAATAAAATAATTATTCTGTGATGATCGGGACATGGTCCTCCAGCAGCAATGGTGTGAAAACATTTTTTCCTAGAGAAAATACTGTCAACCAAATATTACTGTCAAACAATTCACTAACACAGTATCAGCCTGGCAGAACTTCTTTCCACACAAGACATCAGCAAATCTTTTATTCACAAGAAATATGGAGCTGTTGTTCTCTTAATGAAAGGCACCAGCTTGTATGATTTCTGTGCTTTTTACACACTACTAGTCCAGATGTTTAACTAGTCAAGGGTCCATATAACATAACCAAAAATTAAAAAAGGAGAAACAAAACAAAACAAAACAGTTCAGTACTGACTTCTATACACACACCAAAGCTAGGACAAGCAGATCAGCCACCCAACAGACAATGCAATTGCGTTATTCCTTGCAGAACTTCTCTCTTCTTTACAAAATCAGAAGAGGTCCTGAGAGATGTTTACATACAGATGGGGAAACTGCATAGTAAAACAGGTTTCAAATAAAAAGGATTGTATTTTTTTTTCTTTATGAAAGACAGAACCAGCTCAATTTTTTTTTATCTTTCCATTGAACTTCTTAAGTTGTCTGAGATTTGAATACAATGACTCTAGCTTTAAATAAAAAAAAGTAGACAGTAGTGCCAGGATTTTGTCCTACCTCTACAGATGACCTCATTGAGGTAGGAACTAAAAGTTTTATGTAGCTTGAGGTGACAGACTTGTGTGTTACAGAACCGCCCCAACCCCTCCCGCCTGCCCTTTGTTTTTTCCTCTCTTCAATGAGAGCCTACCTTGCACACAAATCTGACATGCCTTTTTTGGACCAAATGCAGTATGTTTATTATCTTACTGCTTCTTTTGATCGCACCTCCAACCTAACCAAATACTGTATCTGCAGCTTTAAGAGATAAAAATGACAGTGTAAGGTGATCAACTCTCAACTCCTCATTTTACTGACTTACATTCCACCATTTTCAAAATAAGAACCCAACTAAGGCTGCCATGATCCCCTTTTATTAAAAGCAATAAAAGGAAATAGCCTAAAACCCATCTGAAATGGAGGAAAAAATATGAGTTATAAATTCTGATAAATGCACATCTAAAGATCTGGTAATGCTTATAGTCCATTTGGTCAAAGTTGAAAGTAACTGAGATATTCTGTACATCCCAATGCCTTCTATAAGCCTCTTTTCTACAAAGAGGGATGAAGGAATGGAATGTAGCGTAGAAAAGAATTCCAGTGACTAAAACTAGAATGCTATTAGTTCAAATACAAGAATAGCACTGACGATGTTGTATTATTGAGATTCAGAAATGAAGAAAACTTCCAATTGAGTAAAATGACCCAATACAAGCCAAACCTGTAGTCTGTCTGGAAAAGATACTTTTTACATTTCTTCCTTTTCTAACAAAGTGTCACAAGAACTTTAATTATCAGAGTTTTCCCTATATCTGAAAGAATGTGTTTTCATTCAATTATGAAGTTATTCACTGATCTGGACTGAAAAAAATACTACCAAATAGCTGAATACCACTGTCTCACATGCATTCTTGGAAGTCTCCTTGAGCAGGTCAAATTTGCTTGATCTTTTAATTACAGCTGAACAAAGATCTTTGACATATGATTGCAAAAGTGTTTATATTTCTCCTTCATGTAGCATACTGTACATTGTTTTCCTGAATGAAAGTAGTGAAGCTCAGGTGATGCAACAAATACAGGTAATACCCAGGTAGAATTCTTCTGTCAAGCAAAGAGTCATGCAGATTGGACGTCTACAGAAATCGTGTTCAATGGAAAGGGAACTCACCTGATAGACAAAGAGAATTTATAACATTATTCAGTCTCTTGGGAAAACAATTTTGACTCAGAGGTAAGCCACTGAAATTTTATCTGATAAATTCATGTCTTTTAGTACAGAAATGCAACTACACCTCACAAGCCCCCAGTTACTGTTTGTGCTACATCTTGTCTCTCATCTTCTCAAATCAGCTACAAAAATGTTGGAAATTGCTCACTGATTTAGAAATAAAGGAGCACAGCCCCTCCCGCCCCCATATTTTTAAGGATAATTTCTAACTTATTAAAGTGAACATGTATGGCATACCACTATATCCAAGTTTGTTATATCTGAAAATGTATCTAAGAGCACAACATTAATCATGTGCAAAAGTAACAGTATATGATTTTTTTTTAAAGATAGACTCAAAGGGAGTCATTAACTCTACATGTAACACCATTAAAGTGATTAAAATGTCCTCCTCCACTAGCTATGACATTCTTCTCCCCTGTAAATTACATTGGTAGAGCACTTTCACATCAGTTAAGAAAATGTAGTTAGTAACCCTTTCCTGGTCTAGTAGCTTGAAGAAACGATTGCATACTTAGAGCAAACTTTGCGTATTTATACTCTCAAGATACAGTAGCTGTTTTTTAGATACGACAACTATCAAAGATGTAATTTCCCTGTGGCTGCAAACATCTTAAAACTCAAAATATCAGAAAGGTCTCTAGTAAGAAACACTGTGCTATTTGTTCAAATGAGGGTAAACAATCTAAAATATGGAATAACAGAAACATAATTGCAGCTTGCACCTTGTATGCATAACTTTTATTTGCTGCTGTAAAACAAAGCAATGCTGGGAAGACAAGCTCTTGCTTCCATTTATTTGCTCTAAAGGTAAATGCATGCTCCTATACCAGATTAATAAAACTTTTCAGAAACTGAAAACTCAAATTTTCTGTTTTTCAGTTGAAAAATATAAACACTTAGCCTCTACAGATGTGTAACTATTTACAAGTTATCACCTGAATGATAAGCACATAGATTTACAGAATTGCTTTGCTGGACTGCGCCAGCACTCCTGTATCTCTTAGAAGCCGCAAAGCTGTAAAACTGGTTCAGCTGCACAACCTCCCCACCATTAGCCTACCAGCAAAGCATTTCTAATTCACTGTTACAAATGGGTAATGGCACAGCAGAAATTTAAAATGTGAAAGTACAGTTGTTCAATAAACCAACTATCCGTCTTAGGTTTACTGGTACAAACCTTACTCAAATAAACCAGAGACCAAATTCATGCTGAACAAATAATTTTGTTAGCGGAGTTTAACAATCTGAGCTCAGTTCCTAGTGAACAACTATTTGGCTTAGAAATGATGCTGTTGGTGGTGGTCTCATCAGAAAATGCGCACCTTTGGAAGTTTAGCTTACTACCTTCTTGATAACATTTGCCTTCTGACAACTAATTGTACTTGAGGAAACTTTTGCAGACTGTTTGTGCTATGAACAACCAAAAAGGACTTCAGTCTCCAACGTTCTTTGTTGCTAGCACTGACTTCATCTTACACACAGAATTGTTTTTTAACTTGTACAAGTAAATACTTTTTACTGGAACTTTTATAAGGAAGGTGAGAAGTTACTGCTCAAGGATGTACACTGCAATCAATTCAATTTAAGATACTCTTTTGTGACCCTGGTGAACAGAGCTGGTATCTGCATTTGCAGATGTAATCTAGGAAGTATTGCCAATATATGGAAGGACATCACTAAACAGGGATCAGATGATTTACAGTACCAGAATAATAGAAAAGGTAAAACACAATCATTAACATGGGAAGTTATGTAACTTACAATATAATGTGTTTGAGTTCTAGAGAGTGATAATAAAAAGATGTTAGCTTCAATTGGAAGAGACTCTGAGAAGAGCTCCTAGGATGATTACGAAGACATCCATGATGACATTACCGGAAGAGTTATTTTTGCCTTTAAAAAGAAAATCTGAGAAGTGGAAATGTCACTCCTGTCTACCTGTACAAAGTAGCAGGGGAGAGGAAGCAAATATTGAGAACAGAAAATTACTTAAAAAGCAACATGAGATCAAAATACTTAAATTTTTGTAAACAACTTTATCTTTGATTAGAAAAAAAAAGATTTTGAGAGAGGACTGATTAGAATTCCTTTGATTAACCAACAAAGGAATGAAGTTCTGGAATAGCCTTGGAAGTAGTAGCAATCTGTATTTGTTAAAACTGCCAAACAAGCCAACAGAAGCAATCGTATGGTCAAATAGAGGAGCTCCAGAGTTGCAGATGAAGACCTGTGGTATGAAGATTTGGGATACTGAAGTATTTAGCATGCTTTTCCCATTCACATAGGATTAAAACAGTAACCAGATACACATGAAGCACCTTCCTCTGGAGCAAACGGGCTTGGAATACTCTTTTTTGGGAGTGATTTTTTGGTTTTGGTTTTCTTTTTTCCTTTTATTTCCTTCCCATAATAAGATGGAGTTCACCCAACATCATCTGAGATTTTTAACCTAAAAAATTTCTTCATAACAGGACTTAACATTCACTTCTGGTTTCAGCTGCCACCGATGCCTTCCCACAGCATGTGACAGTTTTTGAGACTTTTAGATGGGATCTCAGATTTACACATCTAAATTTAGATGTGATCAGTAACTGTACTGATTATATCTTTTTTGACTTAAGAGTTCAGACATCAGCTCACATGTGAAAAACTAAGTAACAGTCTGAAGCTGAAGTCTATCCTAATTCTACACATTTCTCTTCTGTACTGTGGACCCCTTTGGAATAGACTCTTTTAAGTGGCTGTCTGTTGCTGCAAGGGATTGAATTGGGTGACTGAAATGATGCCATTAATTCTCATGTTCATGTGTGGTTCACATGGACACCAAACAAACAGCTAAGGAAAAAAATCTTAACTTTATGGAAACTGCGTAACAGTATTTCCAACTTTCAACAGTTTTTATCCAGATGTTAATGAAAATATTCCCTGTAAATGGCTCTTTGCATGAAAAGATACACTCACTGAACATATGTGGTCAGGAATTCACTCATAAAGAACGTAAAATTGGTGGCTGATAACAGAGCACTTAATATGTGCCATTCTGGCCTACTGTGTATGTAACAGTAAAAAGCACACATATTTTTAATTAATATCATCTAAATTGGTATTTTAATGTTCCTAAGTCTGAAATACCTTTTACCTTTAAGACTGCTGCCAATCAGAAATAAATTTTCTACATTAAGAATTTCAGAAAAAAACAGTAATATTTGCAAGGAAAAAAAAACACCAGACAACTAATTCTTATCATAAAAAGAAACAGTTCTGCAAAAAAACTTGAGAAATACTTTCATTGCATGGTCTAAGAACAGCCAACAGCTAATGACTGGAAGCCTTGAAAACTGAAGAACATCCTGATTTCTGGCTGAATGGCTGCAATTTTACCAAAAAACCCCCTTGTAATAAGGCAAGTTTTTTAAAAAAACCTGCTACAGGCAGCAAAAAATCTGACAGCTGCAGATTGCCTCCTTATCTCCTCTGCTTTGATCCTAAAAGCCTTAAGACTGCTCTTCTGGAGCTTAAGAGCACACTCAAAGCTAAAACAGCATCAGTGGCAGCACTGCATTAAAGGTACAAGATTTTCTGCAGCATAGAGTCACATTTTGCATGGATAGAGTTACCAGGCCAAACAAAAAAACATTTTCCATGCATCAAAACTCCTCTTCCGGAAGAAGGAAAGGAAGTGTGGAAAAAGGCTTTTCCTGCCTGGACACTGATGGGGACAAGATTTCTTAGTAAGATTTCCCCCGCCCCACCTCCAAACTCTCATGTTAAGCAAAACATTGAGACAAATAGAAAAATAAGTATCTCCAGGATGGAGATCACAATCTGTTTTTTTCAAGCTTAGTTTCAAAAATTACCTCTGAATTCCTTTAACCACCCTTGGAGACCACCTAGAGTTTTCCTAACATGACAAAAAAGTCTCTTCTGTAGCTTTACATGTAATGTAACACAATTAAAAGATGTTAAATACTAAATACAGACTGTCCCAACACTTGTAATTCCTCACTGCTTTTCCTCAGTAATTTTTTATCCTTTTTTAAAAAAAAAAAGCCTAAAATATTTTGACATTTCAACAGATTAAGTAAGGCTCAGTCATGTAACAGTAACGAGTTTCATACAGGAACACAAAGATTGAAAGAACAAGGCAAGATTCACAAGACTGCTAGATGCAACTATTTCCAGGTCCAAAATATTTGCATGAAGGAAAGGGTTTTAACTTAGAGAAAATTAAGCTTTCATTTGGAAGTAATTTAGTTTAGTTTTCCTGCATTGAAATAAAAAATTAAAGCAGTTGAAATTATCATATCAGCATGTCTTACCTTTTGTAAAACACTACGGTGAAAATATAAATAACATATGTAGATAAACAAAAAAGCCATTAAAATCTGGTTTGCAACCACCTACATTACATAAAAATTAACAGCTGGTAAAATTCACAGTAGCTTAAAATTACCTTTTTTTCTAACTCTTGCATATTAAAAAAATGTTTTACTATGTCATTTAAAATGCAATGTCATTCCCACTAAAAACCACTGGACTTTGGCTAGTACTTTTGCAGGATCATGAATAGACTGATATACAGGGTTGTTGTTTTTTTTTTAGTTTCTCTTCACAGTCAGTAGCTCCCAATTATCCTGAGGGAAGCATGGTATTTAATATATATTGAATTATGAAGACTTGTTACTTACAATTAGCTGTTTCAAGCCTACAAATGACTGTTCCACAGAGTTGGCGTTTAAAACTTGTCTCTTCACTGCAGCTTGCTCCCCCAGGAAGCGAAGCATTAAGTCTTTCACTGCATCTCCCTTGGTGTTCATGGAACAGAAAATGAAGAAACATAACAAGACACTTTTAAACAGTATTTTAGCAAAATGACATCTTGACTTAAAGCTGAGCAACATAGTTTTTTCTGTTTGAGAAATGCTTGTTTTCCAGTACTTTTTGTGTGAAATGAATATAAATGCATATATATTTACAGCATTTTAATGAAAACTTCTAGATTTACTTCATGTTATTTGCTATATTCTTTTTTCCAATGTTTAAGGTTTCAGTTAGCATAGAAACATTCAGGCTTATTTGCTTCTCAAATTATTGTCCTTCAAAGAACTTACAAAATACTCTTCAAAGATCTTACAAAACACAGTAAATTTTACAGATTTTTATAATGGATGTTAATGTTGAAAGGTGCAATCTACTGTCCAAAGATAAAATGTGCACATGATTGACTAGCCCTAAGTATCCACAGAACATAAACTTTGAGAGATCATAAAACCAAGTAAACAGCAACCCTTCAACAAATATTCTTAATTTCACAAGAATTAACTGCAGGAATCAGTCAGAGAAATTGGGTTATCTGAGCTCAGTAATTTGAAGACTTGAGACTAGTTGGGACACAGACATTTGAAAGAGATTTCTAAAGTTAGACAAGATTAATTCTACATTTTATGAGACAGAGCAGCTAAGAGGAAAAGTGCCAAAATCCAGGTTCTATTTGAAGCTTTGTTAGCAATAAACGGAATAACTCTGTATATGGCACCCTGTGTGCCTCAGTTTCCCCTTGTAGTCTTTGTTCAACTATCAATTTCTTTGCCTTCCTGTCTGTTGGCGGACATCCTTGTGGTTCTGTGTACTAGAAATTTTTAACAGGTAATCAGGAAATTCAAGCTTAACGTCAAGCAGCTACTGAAAAACTGCAGACCACACATCGGCAGATGTTTAAAACTGTGCTCCTACTGTCTGCACACTCTTCAGGTACCACATCTGCCAATAGAGAGTGTTTAACAGGGCGCAGGGGAGTCCTAGTCTTGCTGGGACTGTACACGGTACTGTATACGAGAGAATCCCCTACGGCGTCAGAAGTTACCACATGCCAAAAGCAGGTACAGAAATTATTTCTGTAAGATTTTTGCTAATCTTATGATTTTAGACATTTTAATCTAGACAAGCAAACATCTGAAAAAAAAGAAAAAATATCAGCACTGTGTTAACAATATACTTATATTTTTGTTTTTAAACAGAAAGCAATTTATAACCCACATTCAGCCAGAGTAAAGATCTGTCTGGTTCACCATCCTGTCAGTGAATAGCAGATGTTCACAAAAACAGTGTAAGAAACAGAATAAGCTCATACTGGTCTTTCCCAACTTAAAGCAGACAGAACTTTATGGTCCACCTGTGCCAGGGGACATATTTGCCTATCATTCTTAAACACCCACTGATAGACGTACCCGCTACGACATTTCTCTTGCTCATTTTTCAGTCTGTTTTTCTCAACAACAGTACATCCGAGGGCAATGAATTCTACAACTTACACAGTTACATGGGCTGCAGAACAGTAACTGCTTTTGTTATGCTTATTACTCAACTGTTCCTTTACCATAAAACCTTTTGCCTTAATTCCTTTATGAATTTTATATCATTATTGCTCTTGTAAGTCAAAAGGTCCTCTTCCTTTTACCTACCAGTCACAAGAGAGAACCTCTGCACTCCTCACCATCCCTCCTCTCTCTCCAATTTGTTTTAATTCCATTTTATCTTTTCAGATCTGTGTTAACTAGAATGGTATGCAATACTTAAGATGTTAAAGCAGAAAGTGACTATTCAGAAGCGTAAGCATACAAAGGAATATTTGCAAAAACCCCTCTAAAGGAATATGAAAACATTCACTTGAAGAACTGAGGCAGGAAGCTGTTAGCACAGAAAGGAAGCCACAAAGCCTTCTGCCTAAAAAAAAGGTGAGCTGCATAAAACACAGTAAAGCTTAGCTATGATAAAGATAACTGGTATGAACTGTTTGCACTTTCCACATGGACAGTTATGGGAAATATGTTTGTGTTTTCTCTCTAGTTTCTTGAGGAATGAGACTGCAACTACCATTTCACTACATGGAAAATTTTTACCTCCAATGCTGTCACCTATCCTATGAATAAACCAGATTTCCACCTTTCGGACAGAATAGTCTGAAGGATTAGGAAAAGACTGTGTGCAAAATGACATAAATACAAAAGAATTTTTAATCCCCCCCAACAGTACTTTGGAGTAGGAAACATTACAAATGAATGTAATAAAGCAAAGGACATAACGACACCAGACAGTAACTGATGAAGAAAGGCATAATGGAAAGAGCATAAAAAGCAGTACTCCAACATGTTCCCATGCTCACAGAGCACAGGTACAGATAATCTGTAACATACGCAATCCAAGATAGTTTATAATGTTTCTTGAATGATCAGCAAGAAATACCACACAGCTGAAATCAAGAACATTTAGTGTTTTTCTTGGTGTGATTTACCCACTTAACTTTTAAGACAACACACTTGTAATAAGAACAAACACTTTAGGAGTGAGCAGGGAAAAAAAGAAAGTACCGAGCTCTTCAAATATACATCATACAAAATTTCAGTCCTTCCCTGAAGCACACTTACAGTTCACAGCAAATGCACTTTTCAACTAAGTTCTTTGTCAACTGCATGCAGTTTGGTTTAACATCTTGCATTAACATTTAGCATTAGCAAACTATTCATGCCAAGAGTTTAATGACCATTGTTGGAAGCTGATTTAACACTGAAAACACGCCTCCCACAATGTTTCAGTTGGCATTTCAAGTACTCTACAATTATAGTTTCAGTTAAATACACAATTTGCAGTACTAGAAGCATATGGAACAATGACACCAAACTAGGGGATGTCAGGTCAGCCATGGCACGCGTTCAGGCCATTGAAAAGCAGTAACTGTAAGTGAGAAAAGTTGTATAAACATAAAGCACTTCAAAACCGTCCCTACTGACATGCCTGTGTGACTGTTTATAAATTATAATCAATGAAGAAAGCAGCAGGAATCCCCTTTAATTGCACTGATGATTTTACATCAGGTCTTACTGTAGAAATAGATCACATGGACAATGCCATAACATCTCATTTTATATTATGTACTACATGGTAGATCTGCATATATGCCCAGATTCAGGGAATCATCACCACACAACAGCCTTTAATCCTTGACTGGATTGAGGAAGGTGAGAGAGAGCTATATTGAAAAAGGAGGCCTGCAATAAGGAGACCGTCATCCTTGGGGCCCACGGAAGGGATCATTCCTTCTGTCCATCCCATTAGCTCTCAGGAAAGAAATACTACATGCTCTTGAATTACTCATCAAGGTTTAGCGCATTTTTTGGGAAAGATGGGAAGGACCCTTCCATGTGCACCCTCAGTAAGTTTGCAGATGACACCAAACTAGGTGGGAGTGTTGATCTGCTTGAGGGTAGGAAGGCTCTACAGAGGGACCTGGACAGGCTGGATCAATGGGCCAAGGCCAATGGTATGAGGTTTAATAAGGCCAAGTGCCAGGTCCTGCATTTTGGTCACAACAACCCCAAGCAACGCTACAGGCTTGGG
>VYZM01002536.1:21008-51098 GCA_013398915.1 Dromas ardeola | reverse complement strand
TGTACTGGTGCATGGGGTTATTCCTCCCCAGGTGCAGCACCCTACACTTGCCCTTATTGAATTTCATAAGGTTCCTCCCCGCCCAACTCTCCAGCCTGTCCAGGTCTCTCTGTATGGCGGCACAGCCTTCCGGTGTGTCAGCCACCCCCCCCAGCTTTGTGTCATCAGCAAAATATAAATATATAAATAAAATCTGATTCTCTAAAAGTATCTCAAAATAGGCAAAATTAGACATATCTTTGTGCAGGAGACAATTAAGAGTCCATTGTACTGTTATTTCTATCATGAATCAGATCTTCCTTATTTATGAACGCTTGATGAGTTTGAACTTTCTGTTCTGTGGATATGGTAGTTTTTTTATGACAGAGAGTATGCAGTAGTGTGTTTCTTGCTGTGAAATGTGTTTAAATATTTTTCTCGGGCCTTTGTTTTTTTTTGTTTTTTTTTGTTTTTTTTTTTGTAAAATGGGAAATAGTTTAAAAATATTTTAAAAAAGGGATAGAGAAGCTGATGACATAAATGTTACCATGCATCGACATAATTTTATTTTGGGCACTTTGTGTCTAACCTAATGCATTTTTTGAATGCAGCACTGTAAGACTTACTCAAAAGGCTTTAAAAAGGGTGAAAACCCTCTTTATTTCTTTATTTTATTGAAGATCCTGGAGGTCTCTTCTTCTGTTTGACTCATAGAAACAACAGAAGCTTGCTTGATTGAGAGAGATACATAGCTGTTGCTTATTTCTAGTGTTTTCTTCAAAATAATTGAAAGCATATCTGAAATGAAAATGAGCTCTTGCCAAAGATCTGCAAATGTAAATTCTGTTCAAGACAAAAGAAAAGCTTTTCTGCAATCTTCTCAGTGAACTTTAGTTGTTTCTGTCAATCAGAAGCGCAGTCTAGGCTTGTTTAGGTAGGTGCTGCATAAATAGGAGAGTACAAACAAATCAGGATGGATTCACACTGATCTCTGATCTGCATTTGAATATGTTTTGAACACAAACTACTCACTGAATCATGTTCTATAGTGGTTTTTTTTATATAAATGTTATGTTACTAGCCTATACTTACCGACCTCGTTCCATTTTTTAACTTCTTATGTTCAATCTTAAGCAAAATATTACTTTGTCTAATTCACACATTTCAGATGCAAGATAAGAAGTATCTGCTCTGTATGAGTTCAGAGCTTATTCTGAAAAATTAGTTGTTTTTTATTGTTACTGCCAGACAAGGGCTTGGATTGCTTTGCCGTATTTAAGAAAAATCAACTCTCTTCAAGCTGCTATTCTAGAATTAAATTGTTCTAAAGTTGTGTATTGTGATATAATGTATTTCAAATATTCCCTTCCAAGCTTGTAGTCATGTTTCTGATAATAATTTTAAAATAAGTTGCAAACAGGACTATATTGAAGACAAATGTTCTTGAATCCAGAATGTAATCATTAGCACAACAGGATAGCAGTAGGAAGAGCCATTCAACAGTTACCTGTAATTCTTCTGAAGTATTTGCTTGCAATACAGGCTTTGATATCTGAAGAGATCTGAACTATTTTATGCCAAATAGGATGTGTACTTTAAAGGTTTGGTTTTCTGTTTTGACAAAAAATGCCTATTGAACAATATTATTAGGGTATCTTTTGCATGGGAAGTAGTGGATATTCCTCACAGTTGGCTTGAATTGCTAAAAGTGCCTTTGAGTGTTAGTTTACCTCCCATTTATTCAAAATTAGCCAAGAGAGTATGTACTAATGACTAGCGCAAACTAGCAATTGTGGGTTTAGTTCCAGCTATACTTCATTCTTCAATGTCTCCCATGGCCCTTAACTGTTTTGTTTTGCTTCTTCCAAGCCTGTGGTTGGTGCAAGTTGAAGAAGCAAGCCAGAGAGCCTAGCATTCTCATTAATGATAATACAACAAAATGATAAGATTATGACAAAATTTCAATAGGTGAATAACAAATTATTTCTCCTATCATTCAGGCAATTCTTATCTCTAGTGGCCTGGTGTGGAAAAGAAAGAGTTTGATTTTTAACTTTCTTCTCAACTTGGTGGTTAATGGCAAGAAAAAAAATTCATTTTTATGCAGGCATCTATAGTCTGAATATTTCTGCGATAACATCGTCTTTCTTCGATACTGTAGCTAATGTATTTGAGAATTGTCCACTGTTCTAAGGAGTTTTTTCAGTTGATAAAGGAGAATTAATTTGGAAGAACTGCTATAATATTGAATGTTACCACTGTTACAATGAAGGCCAGATAATGTATTTAGCACCTGTGTGTTCCACGCACCTCAAAAATGTGAGAAACTGCACTAAAAATGTATTAACCAAAATAGACATAAAGGCAGGAAAGTATGCAGATTGTAAGAATGTAATGCTTAAAATGATAATTGATATGTAAGTTTCAAGATTTTTGCTGAAATTAATCAATTGTATTAATTGGGCTTTTCTAATGGCTTTCTTCTCTAGGCACGAGCTTTAACACCTCAGACAGCAGAAACCGATGCGATAAGATTTTTGGTTGGAACACAGTCTCTTAGATACGATAATCAGGTAATTTTTCTGACCAATTGAGATGTAACTTTTTTCCTCTTTTTTTAAACATTATTCCAATATTATTCCTCCTCCTTTTTCCCCCCCTGTTGAATTTGAACTTCTGTGAGTAGAATGTAAAGGTGTCAGTAAGAAATGTAGGTGAAAAAGTGTGTGTTTCCTGTAAATTAAATTACTCTTCTAAATTGTATGACTAAATCATATTGGTTTAGTAAAGGAACTGCCATATTTTTGTTAATTTAAATCTATAGATGCTCTGGAGCATCTTTAAACCACAGAAGAGATGCAAAGTAAAACAAAAGTCTTTAAGCCTTGATTGCCTCTAATGGGACTCCTGCTACGTGCGCAGTTCTGTGTATGTGAAGCTTCATAAACTGGATTTTTCACTATTAATTGTTAGCAATCAGCTATGTCCTTTCTGATGATAAGTTTAACAACAATTTAAACTAAAATTTGAGTGACTTTTGTGGCTCAATTTCTATTGGACTGTTTCTTCTGCAGGTAAGAGTACAGTACTTATAGTTGCACAGCAATTTTACTTTGTGTGACTAAATTTCAGTAAATACCTTCATGCTGGAAGAAGATCTTGAGGCCAGAAGAACTGGATAGCTGTACTAAGTGCAGGTGGTAAGGCTTTGGTAGCAGGGGGGCTGCAGTGGTGGCATCTGTGAGAAATCAGGTGTTGCCCGTGCCAGACATGGCTGGCTCCACTGAGCCTGCCACAGGACACAGCTGAGCCAGTCAGCCTGGTGGCACCTCTGAAAATATTTAAGAAAGGGGAGAAAATGCTGGATGGAAAGAGGAGGAGGGAACAAAGACTGAGAAAGAGCAGAGGAAATGATAGAGGTAAGACCAAGATCAGGAGGAACAGAAGATGCTCCATGATGGAGTAGGTGTCCACTGCAGCCTGTGGAGCACCTGCGCCGGAGCAGGCAGATGTTCCTGAGGGAACCGTGGCCCATGAAGACCCCACGCTGGAACAGAGGAAAAGAGATGGAAAGAGCATCAGAGAGAAAATGCTACGTGCTGACCATAACCACCACTGCCCCACACCCGCCCTGTGCCCCTTGAAGGGGGTTAGAGGAGTGTGGAGTGAAGTTAAGACTGGGGAAGCAGGGAGAGGTGCTGGTTTAAAGTTTGTCTTTTTCTTCCCACTACACAAATGAGTAATTACATTTTTATTTTCATTGGCAACAAATGAATTAATTTTACCCAAGTCAAGTCTGTTTTGCCTGCAACAGTAATTAGTAAGCAACCTCCCTGTCCTTAGCCCATGAGCTTTTTCGTTCCTGTTCTTTCTATTTCCTCCCCCTCTGCTGCTTGGGGAGAGCAAGTGGCTAGGTGGGAGCCTGGGTGTTAACCGACACCCACCACAGAAGCCCCTAGGATGGATACAATCACAGACTTGTCTGTAATGGACTGCACAAAACGAATTCGGAACCATAGCTCTGGGAGATGTGACCTGTCAATTTCCAGCGAGGTTTTGAGTTTGCTACTCAATGGTAATACTGGATGAGGCTCAAGGAAAAAAATATTCAAAGGCATAAGGGGGATGGAGTGTTCAGTTTCTTTACATTTCAGGTAATACTTGTGAGACCAGTTAACAAAAAAAGTGTCAAAATCAAACTTAGTTAAGAATAAATACACACAATTATATTTTTGATTGTGCTGTCTTGGATGTTCTCCAGACATTTGTTTATTATGTGGTATTCTACTGTGATTTCTCTGTGTTTTTTTTTTTTACGTCTTGGTTCAACTAATTCAATCCTGATACAAAATTGTAGTTGGGTAACGATTGTCACTTATCAGTTGATACCCAGCAGATCTTCAATAATTTAAATGTTCTGTTTTAGTAAGTTGATTGGGCATATACTACGAATTTTAGAAATATTTACACATAGTTCAGCTTTGAGTATGCTTTTCTTTTTTTCATGAATAACATTAATAATAGAAATGCAGGGCACTTCCTAGGGTATTAACAAATGTTTGGGGGTTATTGGCCTTTAGCTGTGCCTCAGGCCGTCAACTCCTCTCAGCTACTTGCTAATCCCCAAGAAGTGCTCTAGGCCTCAAGTCATTATTGCTTAATTCAGCACTAGGTTCTCTAGATTTGCTTAAAAACTGTTTTAGTTACCTGAGCTAACTTATGAGCTGGCTTACAATCTCTAGTGCTTGACAAAGCACTGCACAGTGAGAGGTTTCTTAAGCAGCACCATCATTTCTTCCCTTCTGGTCATGGACAGGTGTAGTGCAAATGAAAGAGCAGTAGTTGTACAGCTGACAGGGTAACTTCTGCCTCATTAAGGTTTATTGCTGTATGAAGCAATTTAGGCATTCATAGGAGATCTGGTGAAAATATTTTGCTATTAATACTGGTATTTATAAGCAAAGGAAAATGGTTGTAAGATTTTATATTCTGTCTGTATTTGAGATGTTAACAGTGTTGTACTTGGCATTTGGTCCTCATAACTTGCTGGAAATTGTTTAAGTAGTTTCTCTTTGATGCACTGTGTTCTACATAGCGTAGTTTTGGAACTTTTGTCCTCAGTACTTTCCTTGTTAAACTGGGGCTTTTTATTCTGTTCTTCTTTGATGCATCGTCACTTATTCTTTTCTCATCTCTGTCATTCTCAGAACTCTTCAAGTTATTTTCAGTCGTATGTTTTAGAACCTAAAAGACTTATCTTCATGGTTTACCTTAGTGCATGGCATTGTATAGGCACAAAGCAGGGCATTGGCTGAACTAAAACACTTGTCCAGTCTCTGCTGCCCATGGGCGCCTGATAGAAGAAAATCAATTATGGAGATTGCATAATTGAAGAAAGAGAGATTTTGTGTTGAAGTGGGTTAGTATAAGACTCCCTTCCTTAGTAATTTCCTCTGCAATTAGTAATTCCTCCAGAATTTGAGGAGAACTAAATAGTTATTTGTTTTAATTCGAATCTCACTACTTTTTCCTCAATACTTAGACTTGTGTTCAGTGGGAATCTTTCCCAGTGTAATTAAAGCAGGTCAGTAACTCATTTATTTAGTTACTGGTAATAAAACTGGTCACTTCTAACAGATGTTTTCTACAAGGATCATGTTCCACAAGAATTATGATGACATGTATCATTAACCATTACACTGCAGTCATGTTGAGAAAGTTCTCTGTGTGGACTTGGCTTGCTTACCCTCATCGATGGTAACCGTATGCTGCACTAACTAATTTTCTGTAATACTGTGTAGCGAAGATGTTTGAAGTGATTCGGTAGTTAATTCAGTAGACTTAATTCAGTCATTATGATAAGATATCTTTAGGTTTTTTCTCTTCATTGTTCATCCGACTTTGCTAATGAATTTTTAATGACGATACAGTTCTCTAAAAATTGTGGATCTTCTAAAATGTATTTGTTCGCTGTTGAGCTTAGTGGAATTAGCCCCGAGTAAAATTAGTTTTGTATGTTGTGCCAGGTTAGGATCTTTCTCAATTTCTTCTGTTTCTGAGGCAACTATAGTAAAACAACTAACTAAAAAAAGGGAGGAGAAATGGGAGTAACGAAGATCAATTTAAAAATGAACCCACAACAAACAAAAATCAAAAACACAAAAAGCAAACCTAGCTGTATGTCTTTTAAAAATCTTTTCTATGTATTTAAACATTATTGGTTTTCTTAATCTTTCAGTTCAACGTTTTTTTCCCCACATAGTATAAAAAGTATTAAAAATTTATAATTGGTACAGATATGTGAATGCTGAACTCTCAAAGTTTCTTAATGAGGTTTACAGTATTTGTTTCAAATGAGAGGCCTTTCTCCCCTTCTTTCTTCATAGGATGTTTGAATTCGATGATTTGGATACAGAATTAGTGCAGACATTAGACTAAGGATTGTAATGTTATTATTTCAGTTTACTGCTGTAAGAAGTGTTGAATTGGAATGCGAGTGACTTACTTACTATTAGCCATAAAATGAAAACCTTCAAGCTTTAAGTTGCAAAAATGAGAAGAATAAACATGATATTTCCTCAAAACAGGGAAATTACTTGTGTTTTTCTAGGCAAGTATATCCTGCATGAAATCAATGATGTACTAAATTGTTAGTATAACAATTAATTAAAGTAGATATCGGTTATAAAATTCTCATTAAATTGTCCTGCGCAGTCTTCATGTATAATTAAGACCCACAGGAAAACATTTGAAACCCTAATGTTCTCTTTTATTCTATTGGCAGATTCACATCATAGATTTTGATGATGAAAACAACATTATAAACAAAAACGTTCTCCTTCATCAAGTGGGTGAAATTTGGCACATTAGTACCAGTCCTGCAGATAAAGGTGTACTAGCAACCTGCTACAATAAAAGTAAGTCCGTTCTAACCATGATAAACTTGTTTAAGTGTTTCGATATTTTTGAATGTGCAAAGATTGAACATCTAGCTATGTATAAACACTTTAAATTGGAATTATCAACACAGGCATTTTTCAAAAATGTGCCTTTACCTATACCTCATTTGTCTCATATCCTTAGGTCGTCTTGATTAGAAGTCTACTTTTGCATTCATGTCAAGAAAAGCAGCAAAATAAAAGTATTGTTTGCCTGATTAATGCAAAGCATGGCAAATAAAATATATTCCTGTTATTTTAGGCTTCATTCTTTTTATTGTTTTTTGTTTGCTTTCGAAAGTGGAAGTAAATGTCTTTCAAAACAGCATCATGTCAGCATCAAGCTCTCTTTAAAATTGCAGCTGAAGTTTGTGTATAATGTTATTTGTAATTTGTTTAATGCAGATATGAGCACAGAGAACTATAAATTCTTATCTAAATATCTCATCAGAAACAGTGGAATTGCTCCTTGTGTAACCTAACACTAAGTGTACAGCTGTTGAGATTAAGGATCTCTGCATTGCCTAGGTGAGGCAGGTGTGGAGACTTTCTGTCACGAGGCTTGAAAAATCCACTTGCATCACTTGGGGAAGGGAGTACTTTTTCTCTCTGACAAGCAAGAAATCTCTGCTGCCAGTTGGAATAAATATTATTTCTTCTAGTAAATATCAAGACTATTCTTTCATGGAAATATAATCCAAGAATATAAGAATAAGGCAGTGAGTTTCAGACTTCTTGCATCTGTGGACACCTGCAGAGATGTGAATTCCTGCTGCTCAACCTTGTGGCTATGTTAGAGAGAAGGCTACAGGATTGCTCGGTTCTCCTAGTTCTTTTGGATTGAAATAAAAGTGCTAAAACTTGAATTTCTTTCCCAAATCTTAAGTGAATCTTTTAAAGGCAATTATAGAAGATAAGTAGAGTAATAAAGAGCTTTTCCTTTTTTCTAAACTGAAAATGATTGAGCGTATTTTGACTGAGAGAGCACTGAAATGGCATTGGCCTGTTTTCTGATTGCTTTTTACTCTCTGGTTGACTTGCTGGACATAACTTCCTCACCTCGCCAGTGATACATGGAGTAAATGAGAAATCAGTAATCAGTCCTGAAATTCTGAAGTCATCTTAGTAATTTTCTGGCTAGTTGCGGAGGAGAATCTGAGAAAGTTGTCTGAAGTCTCCTTTAAAGAAAACCAAAACAAGTTTCTTTCTCTAGCATTTCTGAGTTGATTGCATTTTTTTTTTCCTTAAGGAATACTGTGCTGTGTAGAATAGTGTGAAACATTTTAAAGAAATTACCTCTTTTCCCCTATATAACTGAACAACAAGGTGATACGAGATAGCTTATCAAGTCCAGTATTTCATGTATGTAATGTACCATTTAATGCTAACCAGTCGTAATTTATTCAATTTGTATCTAGTTTTGAGCTCAAGTATTGTTCTAGAAAGTATGGTGAAACCAAATAATTTTATACTCTTTTCTCAAAAAGGCCTATATTTAAGTTTTATGTTCCTTATAGCATGTTATAGCAATTCCTTATAGCAATATGCATATTAATTGAAAATTCTCTTTGGGAGAGAGCTTACTGAGATTGCTGAAATTGAGCTTCTGTCCAAACACTCTAACTTTTTTATTTCCATTATTGGACCTATTAATTTATATGCATGTTTTCTTTTCCAGCTTCCTTATGTTCTACATTTAGTTTACTTGTTTTTTGAAGATTAAGCTTTATTGTTTGTACTTCATGTATCTTCATTTAGAATCATCAGCCATGAACTTTCTGCAGAAAACAAGATCGGATTCTTAAATGATTACTGATGACTCTAAATGGCAACGTATAGAACAGAAAGCACACAGCATGGGGTTCTAATAATAAGGAATACTGAGTTTAGCAGACAAGTAGTCATGCAACCAAATTAAGCAATCGAAACCTTTAAAGTTCTTATGTATTGCATTTGTTCAGTTATTTTAAAAAGTCTCTTAACTATTTTCCTCATTGCAGTACCAGTCAAATGAGATGATGCTGTCAGGAAGTCATAGGTATTTTGACCATCTCTTGTGTCAGAGCCCAGTACTTCTGGCAAATCTTGACTGTTGTTGAAACTGGGAGATTGAAGAAAGGGGATGTGTGTCAATTATTAATAGCTATTTTTTGAAGTCGCTTAAATCAGCGGTGAAATATGGCATTGAAGAAAAGTGGAGTCATGTACATTTTGCATTTCATAGCTCATTGAACCAAGCTAATGGAATAGGGTAAAGCACTCAAAAAAAAAAAAAAAAAAAAAGCCTTGAAATTTCCACTTTTATATTGGGAGAGATTCTGAGTCTTCTTTTACTTTCTCACACTTATAGATAGTTAGCATAACCAAGGTATGAATAAGGTCTTATGTTACTTCATGGAGAAAAAAAGTAGTAGGTGCAAAAAAAAAGAGCACTTTTTTCACAGCTCTCCTTTGGTTTTTGTCTGAGACAAGTATGCCTTTCATATAGGAATAATGTATATAGTGGGGTTCGTAATAATGGTTGAATTGAAAGAGTAATACTATGTATCTACTTTGAAGAGAGATTTTGAGTCTTGAGTAACTTTTTAAAAGCATTTTGCAGCTAGTGATACAGAAAAAATATTGATTCCTGAATAATTTGTTTGTTTTAATGCTTCAGTTATCTGGCCTTGCTATTCTTCAAACCACAGGTTAATTTTTTTTCTAGAGCTGACTTATGCAAGATACAAGATTTCTTTCCCCAGATTTTAGCTACTCTTCCTTTTTTTTTAATGGCATATTTTAAAATACAGTGAAAAATCTTTCTGCGGTATCCAGTTGTTATCATCCCCTGTAATATTATGGAGACATTCAAACTCTTTTTCATTAACTACTTGACAGTTAATACTACTGCCTTAAAAAGTCAGAGATGATGCTAACAGTCTTGCTATATGTTGTGAAATACAAGGGATCTGATGTTATTTGTTTCTCTTTTCTATTTCGGAGATAAAATTTATCAAAGTTGTACGCAAAGATTTTTTGTTAATTTCTGCTAAGTGCTAAGAATTGCATGAGGGAAAACGATACTCATATTCACATTGGTAACAGTAGGTTATTTGTGGGGTCGAGAATCAAATGGAAAGTTGTAAGCCCTCTGTGTTTGAGAAGGATGCTGATGTAATTATGTTTGACAGTTTTTACTGTTCTGGTTGATGGAGGCCTTGAATTGATGTAGGGACTCTTAAAAGTTGAAAGATGTTCATGGATGGGGAAGTTCCTATGTTTGTTTTTTTTATTTTTTTTTTTCTTCCGAGAAGTCATTTTAGCTACTTCTAGGCATGATGGTTTGGGATTTTACATATCTAAAGTTTTTTTTCGTGTGTGTGGATATGTATATACATACGGGTTTTCTTCCCCTTGATGTATATGCAGCGCCTGCTTGCAAAGTCATAGTTATGAGGCTTTTTTTTCCTGAATCACACAAGTAGGAAACCTCCTTCAAAAGGAGCAATACTTATGTAGAATCAGTCTGCCCCTGTCAGTCTCTGGAGGATTTACAAATTATTATTTTTTTATTCCTTCATGCATATGTGGAATCTTTTTATTTGTCCTTAACACATATAAGTGAAAGACGCATAAGGAGGTAGAACTTCAAATGTAGATTATTGTTATTGGTACACCTACTGAAGAGCAAAGTCGTGTGCTCATGTGTCATAATGGCAAGGCTTCCGTGTCAGTGAAAATTAATTTCCTGTTGTCCACTTGAATTTTTTTCCAAGTGCTGACTTCTGATAAATTCAGGGTTTTTTTTTCCCATAAACGGCTAAACTTGCAAGTGACCACAATCCAGTCATCATTTTGAGATAAGCTTTTATTTTTGAGAAATTCTAGGCAAGATCTGTCAAAAGTGCCTGTCGTGGTTTAACCCCAGCCAGCAACTAGGACCACGCAGCTGCCCACTCACCCCCCCCAGCTGGGATGGGGGAGAGAATCGGAAGAGTAAAAGTGAGAAAAAACTCATGGGTTGAGATAAAGACAGTTTAAGTAAAGCAAAAGCCACACAAGCAAAGCAAAACAAGGAATTCATTCACTGCTTCCCATGGGCAGGCAGATGTTCAGCCATCTCCAGAAGAGCAGGGCTCTATCACGCCTACGGGTTACTTGGGAAGACAAACACCATCACTCTGGTCCCCCCTTCCTCCTCCTTCCCCCAGCTTTATATACTGAGCATGATGTCACATGGTGTGGAATATCCCTTGGGTCAGCTGTGTCTCCTCCCAACTTCTTGTGCCCTCCCAGCCTTCGCTGGCGGGGCAGTGTCAGGAGCAGAAAAGGCCTTGACTGTTTAGCAACAATGAAACCCACCAGTGTGCTATCAACACCATTTATTGGTCCAAATCCAAGACCTAGCACTACACCAGCTGCTAGCAAGAAAGCTAACTCTATCCCAGCTGAAACCACGACAGTGTCAAATACAGTGTATTTCAACAATTGGAAACAGACTCCCTGTTCTTACTTTTGGCTGACAGATCAAATAAGAGTTACTGACCAAACGAGTCAAAGCCCATCATAATATTTACTATTTACTGGCATATTGATTCGTCAATCTCTGTAAATTTTTATGCTTTCAAGAACAGTAACTTCCCTAAAGATAGTATAAGATGATTTAGGTAACTTTCTTTTTCTCTGTGACTTCTTGAAAACTTTAAATTTTTGCTGAATATGCAGTTTGGGAACCATGTTCTCTAAACAATAAAGTTAATTAAAATGCTGCTCTGTATTCTTTTGTTCAAGATACTTTACTAGGGTATTGTTATATAAGTAGGCTTTAAAAAGGAAAAAAAGCTTCCTTTCTCTCAAGCTAAAACCCAGGAAAACTCTTCTTGTTAGCATCTATATTTACTACTTTGATTTCTCATTTTTGGCATTGCATCATTATTAAAGCCTCCTATCTTTTCATTTTGGATGGTGATATTAACTGGAATAATACTGGTTCAAATAGCACTGGGACAAATACATCTTTGCATATTAAACAGAAATTCCATTTTCTAGGCCATTTTGTCTTAATATAAAGACAAAATTGTGCAACTATTTCTCCACCCCTCCCCATGCGCACACAGTAAAAATACTGATTTAGAAAAATCGCATAATTGCAAAGGGAAAACTCATTCTACTCAGTTCCTGTCTCAACTACAGCTGTCCCCCCTCCTGCCAATGATGGATATATCACTTAGGGAATTTTATACTATTACTACTGATGTTACAGGAAGATAATTTTTATTATCAAGTGATAGCCCTACCAGTTATGTGTATTCTTGCCTAACTTTCAGCAAAGATCAGAAATTTACTATGCTGGAGGCATAGTACTTGCTTATACTACACATTTCTAATGTACACAGCGATATCGTGTGCTAGAAATGTTTTAAGACCAGTCCTGTGTCACTCGCATTGCTAATAGACAAGATGCATAGTTGGTAGGTCTAGTAATTGTTTTTTTTGCTTTTTGTCATTTGCCACCTTTGCCATTAAAAATTGCTTGTCTCATCTTCAAATGGTAGTCTGGATGTAGCCAAATCATGATAAAACTTTAAATGTTTTTTTGGTAAATCATAAAAACCGATTTAGTAACAGGTAACGCTTTGTAAGATTAATTTTGCATCTCCATTTAAATGAATAAATACGATTTCCTAGGGGTTTCTAAAAAAAACTTTATGGTGGTGGAGGGGGAGATACCAGCATAGCAGCCTGTGAACCTAGTGGCTTTCCTGTGTTTTAGTAACATAATTGGATCCTTCAGATCCATGGTTTAAAATAAATAAAAACCCTGACACATGAGCTACTTATTTCAGGCAGTCATTACACTGTGAAGTAACTTGTTTTTTCAAATGCGTTTAACAGCTATTTGGTATTGTGAGCATTGTAAAAATTAGGAATGCTGTATGTTATCCCAGATACCCTAACTGAGGGGGGAAAAACTCACATAAATATTTGAAAGAAGCTAGGTATAAGAGGGGAAAAAAAGGATTAAAAACTGAATATCTTGGGGACAGGGGAAGAAGGCTTTGTAAAATTAATACTTGAGATAGCTAGATGAATTCATGCACTGTTAGTCAGTTTTGTGACATGTTGATGCATCATTTTTTCCCCTCTACTGTGGCAAGTCAACTGAATTAAAAGAGGGTGGGTTTTTTTTCTTGAACAGGGTAAGATTATTAATGACAGCTTTAAAGTAGGTAAGAATTAAGGGGAAAAATGAGTTTGGTAGTCTTCTAGCTTTAGAAGTTAAACTAGATTGTTAAAGTGCAGTATGATATAGATTAGTGTTTTGGTTTGGTTTGTTTTAAAAAAGGTAAAGGGAGGGATTGATGAGAGAAGGGTACAGTGTACAGAGGGGTTTGGGTGATGATAATAAAGGTGGTAATAAGCTAGAGGGCTACAGTTACATTTTAATTGGTTAATGTTCAATCTCTGAAAACTTAGATGAGCTTATTTGCTTCTGATATTTATGAATATCTTAAAGTGATGTTCAGTGAAGCAGAAATCAAGTAATTTGCTTCACAGTGGCCCAGAAATAAAATGGAGGATGCTGTATTTAGTGGAAAATCCCTGTCAGAACAATTCTAGGAACTTTATGCCTTCCTATTCTGACTAGCTGTAGTCAGTTGACTGTTCATTTTTTACTTTCTTTAAATTAAAATGTGACAGGAGTGACACTTTTAAAAAAGGGAAGAAAGGTGACAAAGTAATTAAGGAGATTATAGTATCTTAGTAGAAATGCACTTTTAAATATCAGGAAAGAATAATGATGGGGTGGGGTGAGGGTCAAGAACGTACCCTCCAAATAATGATATAAACCAATGAGAATAATGACACATGAAATATAATAATAAGTTTAAAAATGGAGATAAATTAGTCTTCAAATGTGCAAGTTGGTAGCTATCCAAGAGCTCTATTCACCTACTATGGGAAAAATCATGTCACGTGTATTGCTACTTAAAATTTGAAAGAAGCCTTGCTTCACTATTCAAAAGGGCATCCTAGCCTACGCTAGGATAAATTTTTCATTGTGATGAGATGAAATGCCAAAATCCTATAGATCACACTAGAGTGGAGTCACTTGGGATCTAGAAGAATGAAATCCTAACAAAGCCCTAGACCCTGTTGGAATATGATCCATATGCAGTCTCGGTATTGCTGGAGTTTCAGGCTACAGGAGGGGAAATAGAAAAGCCATTTCAATGGACTTTTAATAGTGTTTTGAGGCAGGGAGAAATGCCAACAGACTACAATGTATGTATTTTTGTATGTAAAGTAGGGGATGGAAGCCTCAGCTCTAGGGTTGGCTGAAAAAAGTGGGATTCCTGGGTTAAGATGAAGTTGGGAAATATTTGGAAATATGTCAATTTCTGAGTGATGCCCTTTTTGTCAGTCCAGTATATAGCACACTGTCATAGGATGTTTGAAAAATTAAGTGGATGTGCCGTGGTAGGTGCAGGTTGTATGTCTCTCTTGTGGGTGTGCATTTGTGTCTTGCTTGTGCTTTGTTTCAGATAGAACTTCATTTTAATCTGCGCTCCTGTTTATATATCCCTCCTCTTCTCTCACCTGTCATTTTAGGATACTGTTAAAATGGAGGTGAACTATTTTCTGAGACTTACGAAGTGCTGTAGAAAGTAAATTTCAGCTACATCATTAAAGGAATGGGGAATGCAGAGGGATTTTTCTGTAGGCCATTTGGAGAGTTTTGCAGCCATGCCAGTTTGCCAGCAATGGATGGCTTCTTACTGAATGACTTGGGTTTGGTCTCCACACAGCAGAATATTCAGTAAAGAGGGTGAATACTCATGATGATATGTTTGGGGAAAACTATCATTCTAAAATAATTTTTCTTATAAATATAAAGGGAACCCTTAATCCAATAGTTTCTGCTTTATTCTTTGCAGAACCTGAATATAGCTTTTGTTATATCCTATAAGTTAGAATAAAACCTCAGATTTATGCATTGCTCTGAGATACTAATGAATCTGTTTACAGTGTCATCGAGAAAGTAGTGGTTTGTTTAAATTTAGACATTATGTAATGGCTAGCTACTTGAGTAGGTTACTGCGTCCTGGTACATCTTCTACAGATGCTTAGAAGAGATGGTAAAGTTCCAGAAGTCAAAGGGTAGGGTGAACTGGTAGGTGAAGTGATGGGGAGATACAGGGGAGGAAACAAAGAAATGATCCAGACTAGAAATTCTGCATTGGTGGAAAATACAGTTTACCTACTGAACCTCTAACTGGATCTAGGTAGCTACCTCCATTTCTGTAAAGGTGAGTTTTCAGGAAGTGGTTGCGAGTGGTTACTTTGGTGTATCTCCTACGTGCGCTTGAAGGGTATGCTTGGTGGGGGCAAAAGTTAATGACCATATCTCAAGAGCATAATCGTAGGCAATGCCAAGGTACTGTTAACTGTTACAGATCTGATAAAGGAAATGCTTACTGAAAGACAAAGAAGGAAATAGTATAATTGGAAAAATAAGGAGATCCTGAAGGAAGGAAATCTCAAAAACAAGTAAGGGATATGTCACTTAAAGGACAAGCATATGGCTGCAACCACTTGTGAGAAAGCAAGAAGGTACGAGGTGGTGTGTAGCCTTTAGGCAATCAGTTCTGTGGAAGGCTGTAGGAATGTTAAAGCGGTAAGATATGGCCCTTTAGGTGTTAGCATTTTGTAGGTGTTTTCTGTACCACTTAGCATCTGTCAGTAGAAAAATCTATTATTGTCACTAAATGTCTGCCTGTTCTGCTTTTTGATTAGTAGTTTCTATTTTGCATTTTGTTTCTTAACCGGTGACAACTCTCCCTACTTTCCTGAGACTTATGTTCTTTCCATGCCACTTCCTGAAATGATCACTGAAACAACTTGTTGATTCTTAAATTGTTGAGTCTAACTTTTAGTTTGGATGCTGCTGTAAGATGAACAGCAGTCTGGAGACTTCAACTTCTCTTTTAATTGTTTCAAACTGTGCTGGCAAACTAAACAAGATATTTATGCTGATTGGTTTTGCAATTGTGAGCTGGGTTGCAAGGGTATTTTCACAGCCACAAGAGTACCTTTATGTAATTGAAAGCTTGAAAATTAAAATGTGACATAATGGGCCACAAAAAAATAACAGCGTTGTATTCTGATGTTTGGAATGATTTACTTCAATAATGTCAAGCATTATTAATGCTTAGGTGTGAAAGGTGTGTGTGTGAGCTGTATCAGCACTGAAAATTATTTAAGAAGAAAACAACCCTTACCTGCTAGCTTGTGAGGGATGAAACCTGCTGACTGTAGAAATCTTAACATTGAAGAATAAGTTTTTGGTATCAGAAAGCTGTCTGCTCTTCTGTTTTTTTGGTTGTTGTGGTTGTTTTTTTTTCTTTTCATCAGTATTGCTATAATGATAATTTTTGCTGGAAATCGTAAACCGTCGAATAAAATAAATAGTCTCAGGATATTAGACTATTATTTTAAGGTGGTATATGTATTCCAGTAGCTTGAACAGAGGCATGGCATTGACCTAGGGGCTGACTTACAGTAGTGCCTACTGTTAGGCTGCTCCCTGAGCAGTTTTGGTGGGGGCCACCTAGCACTTTGAGGCAGTGATGCCCAGAGGAGGGGTTTCTATATGATGAGTAGTTGGGAGTGTAGCCCCCTTCTTTCAGCTTACCCTGTAAAAAATTTGAGCTTAACTGTGTTAACTGGCCTCAGAGCTGGAGAACTGTACCTGACTTTAAGTGAGTTGCCAAAAAGTAAAGTGTCTGTCATGGTTCTCCATTGCAGATTGTTTGTTTTGGAGAATGTATTGCAGGGACACATGCAAGTACTTCAGAAATTAGACAAAAGACACGATAAACATATATATGAAATAAATTAAGGTCTGAAGATATGTTCGAGAATTTATGTTCTGTTCTCAATGGTATGATGGTTCTGTTGTGGAGCCTATTCCACAAAATTGAGAGAAATAATTTTAGAGACTATTTGGTCCTAGAGGAGAGGACGTTTTGGAAAGGAGTTAATATTTTTGTATAGCATTTATATAGTGTCCAGTGTTATGGGATGGTCATGTTGTGATTAGTATTGCTAGGTATTGTGCCGGTATGTCTTAAAGAATGCTGATGAATTAAAGAGAAGGGTTCACACTTCTTAATTTGAAGTGAATGTTTAATTACTGGGTATTAGTTGCACACGTTCATTGAGGCAAAATATGTGTCTAACAATGATAATTGTCTAATTTATCCTAGCTCTTGCTTCTGAAGAGGATACTTTCTTATTTTTCCTAGCTGCTTTCAGATACTAAATTCTGGACCAGAGCTCTTTGCCAGCATGGTAATTTCTGAGATTATAGAAAGGTTCTGAGTAATCTGAGGTTTAACAAATATTCATGCCTTGACTAATTAAAAGGGAATAACTCAAACTCATAAACAGTATCAATAATCTATATAGAGTGTACTGAAGAATGGTTTCAGGAGTTGCTTGTGATTCTTTCACCTGTACTTTTCATCATTGAATGATCTTCAGCAGAACTTCGAGAGAAATTGTTCTAGCTTTTTTTTTTAAAAAAAAAAAAAAAAAAGCTGACATCTCCTCTTGTTTTTGATGATACTGAGACCATAGACTGTCCAGAGGAAAGTTGCTAGTGTCACATGCCGTCTGGTACTTCTGCCATCCTTGAAATGTGTGAATTCAGTCTCATCATTCCTGAATCCAGATCCCGAGTTCAGTTCCTGTCTGTTGCCGAGTCCAGGCTGGGACTTTCCCAGTGCGTGCCGGTGACGTGATCGTCATCCTGTGAGCTCGATATGGGTTGTATATCTTGTATATATTTCATTATTTTGTTTTTTGGTATTATTATCATTTCTTTTTATTATTAATATTTCATTAAAGTAGTTTAGTTTCTCTTCAACTCATAAGTCTGTCTCTCATCCTTCTCCCCCTGAAGGGTGAGGTTGGGAAGAGCATCTGTCATTTGTTTTAGTGGCCAGCTCAGCCCAAACCATGACAAGTGATTTTTTTTTTTTTTTAATTCTATTTTCTGACTTGTGAAATAAAATTGCTTACAACCAAGTAAATGTCTCTCCAAGAAGGCATAAGCTCTGATGTTCTAAGGCCTGGGGTTTTGATACATTCAACACTGCAAATAAGAGTTCCTTCAAACTTGATGCATCTTCGTTATATCCCAGTTTCACAGATGTGAAGTAAATCACTTCAGCTGTTCTGAAAATTTTAAAAAATATGAAGTGGGCAAGCCACATTATCATTTTTAATTCAATTGTACTTTGAACTGTATACTTGCATGCTTATGGAAATTAAAATTTATTTCATACTATTGCAGATTCTTAGGCAGACTCGTTACATTAATGAGTGTCCATTGTACTGATGGCATCAGTATATGCGATTGTATATGTTCTGCCTCATATTTGTTGCTAATGAAACAAGGGCTTTCTCTCAAAGGAGGGAAATGTGATTGCAGTCTACCAAATGCAGAGCTGTTTAAAATCTAAAACAACTATCAGTGAAGGTCTCTCTTGCACATTTATAAATGCAAAAAGATTTGAAAATCAGTTTGTGAAAGGAAGAAGAGGGCGGTCACTTTTTCTTCCATTCCCTTCATAAAAGCAAGCAAACCAAATCCTGGGGTTTTTTTGTTCATCTCCTTTCAACATTATCCCTCTTCAAATCAGAACTTGTCTTGATGACCAGTGAAACTGGCATACCAGGATGTGTGTGCTGATGATGGAAGGGCTATTGATCAATCTGTTTTCAGACTTTAATTTTATTGAGCAGCTACTTAACTTCAATGACTAAGAAAAACCTGGAGGAATTTTAAATACTGTTGGGAAAAGTCAGAATGTCTACAGTGCTGTAAATTAATCTGTGTGTGTTTCATTCCCTGTCTGTGCCTGCCTTTTGTTTTGAAATATGCCTTGTTTAAGAATTGGTTATCACAAAACCTAGTACAACTTCTCGTCCATTTCTACTTTGGGCGTTGATGGGAACAAAGGAAGAGCTGAGATATCATTCCTATTTATCTCCAAAATAGATCAGGAGGAAAGGGAACCTAATTATCTTGATTGATTATCATGGTAACCTTTGCCTGTATAGAATTAAAAATTGTCTGGGACATAACTATCAGTTCCAGTGGAAAACCTAGAGAAGTGGGGGGGAAAAAAGCAATGGCACAATGATCTCTTGTTTGTTAGTGTGAATTATTTTTGGTATGGAGCGGATGGGTGAGATGCAGCAAGGCATTTTACCTTCATGCTGCCGTTTCTGTGAGAGTTAACCTTAAGTACATAAGAACTATGTTTACGTTTTCCTTCCAAATGGAATAGTGCCAGCCTGTTGATCAGACCAATGACTGGTTCATCTCTACCAGTATCGTGACTCTTACAGCAGCAACAGGAGATCCTACATAGAACTGTGTAGACAGGTAGATCTCTAATCTCTTTTTGAACCAGTTGAGACTGCCTTCGGCCACAAACTTTTGTAACGTCAGTTTTCAGCTTGTTACTTACTGGTTGAACTCCCCACCCTTTCTTTTTAGACTTACCTTGTACTATTTCAGTGAGTCCACTTAGTTCTAAGGTTGCAAGATCTGGCCTGTAATAGCAATTCTTTCACCTTGCCACTGCTTTTCTGTTTCTGTAAACTTAGGTCATGTTCTTCCCAAGGTGTTTTTGTTACAAATGAAATGGTCCTAACATGTTGAACATCTAAGACGACAGTTGTATCATCTTCGTTTATGTTGCCCTTCTCCAACTCTGCTATGCCCTTCTTTAGATGCAAACACTGGAATTGCACTCCCCATTGGAGATAGGGACATACCAAGTTTTTATGGGGCTGTGAAACAATCCTTTCTATCTTATTCTCAGTGCCCTTTGTAAGGATGCCCAACATTTTGCTGGCTTCTGTAGCTACTGTTGAACATTAGGTCCAGAGAACTGTCAGTCTTGATACAGAGCTTTTTTCTGAGTTGTAACTATCAGTTCTGAGTGCAGCATCATGTTGGGATGGCTTAAATTATTTTTTTTTCTATCTGCATTAACTAACTTCTGTATACAGAGAAGCTCATATGTCGTTTTTTTGACCACCATGTTCTCTGGAGTCCTTCAGTTGTTCTCACCTTTGGCATGGCATGGAATTACCTGAAAGTGTCAACTCCTGTAAGACTAGGAGTTGACACCATGACACTAATAACACTATTTGAAAAGCTCACGGTGGAGTGCCTCTTCTGTTTTTAACTTAAGCCTTTCAGATAAATCCTTGTTTTAAATCCATGGAATAAAGCTAGATGAATTCCTCTCACTAGGAAGAGGGAAAATGAAATTTAAAAGCAAAAATCTCTATCAAGCGTAATGATATTGAGTTGTTTTTTTTTTTTAAATTCAGGTTGTTACCACTGCAACAAAAATAGATGCTCTGTGTAAAGTGAGTGACTAACAAAAGCAGCACTCTTAAAGTTGTTTAAAAACCTTTCCCAGACCATTTTGAAATTAAAACTTGAAAAATAATTTTCTATGTTGCTGTCGTCTTCTGTGTTTGTACTTGCCTCTGCTTCTCTTAAGAATTCAATTTTTTATTCAAATCTATTGAAATACATGTGGAAACCGATTTACCTTCCCAGTGCAAATGTGTTTTTCAACTCTTGCAAAAATAGGTTCTGCACTTCCATTACATGTAGGGACACACAGAGCCACCAGAGGGCAAAAGAAAGTGCAAATGGAGAAGGCTGTTATCTGCAGCTTTACACATGTGGGCAGGCACATGTGCAAACACGTCTTGCTTTTCAGCTTGCTTTTTCCAAACAACATAGGTGCCACTGTGTAGCGGTTATGAAGACTCAATATAAATAGCTTGGGGCTGTAGATCCAGAATATACAGACGTACAAACACAAAACTGCTCTTTAATTTTGATGAAAAGGAAAATAAAGTTTGCATTTAAAATACATTAATTTTAAACGTTAAATCTGCTATGAGTTGTGGCTCTCTGGCGCATCGCACTTATGACACAGTAAACTTGTGTATTAAAAAAAAAATCATCAGTAAGGGTATTGGAAATAATGCTGCTGGTGATGCTTTCAACTGCTTAGTATCAAAGACAGCAGGTGACACTGAATTCAGTCGTTTCACTTTCCTTTGCTGTAGTGAAAACAGTCCATGTAGGGAAGTTATTGGTACAGCTGTGTGACATGCTACAGTCATTAAAATCGGGAGGGAAGTTGAATGCATCTCTTTAAATATTCCCCAGTGCTGTTCTCAGCAGTAGTGGCAGGATGTACAGAAGAAAGTTTATTCCCATAGTTTGAGGGAAGAAATAAATGCGCTTGGTGTTCTCCTAGTGTTCTTCGTAACTTGTACCTGTTGTTTTTCTAGGAATTCTAGCTGTTATATGTAATTTGTAGTGTTCTTTTCGAAGTACTTTTCAGTAAGCTTTTAAGTGAAATGATTGGCTATCTGAGCATATGATGGAAAACCACTACAAAAGTCGTGAATGGCTTGAGAAATTGTTGCATGTTAATTGCTGTTCAAGTTTGAAGGCCTCTGTGCGTAGATATGTATTGAGTTCAGTCCAAATGACAGGTGACATAACATAAATCTTAGTCTGTGCCATAATCATTCATATGTAACACTGCTGTAGGAATCAAGCTCAGTAGTGTCTCAGCCAGTGCATAAGAGCAGATACATAGGGAAAAATGTAGAACTGTGGGAGCGTATGTAATATAATTAACTTGAAGCACAGATACTTTTTATCCCTTGATTTAGGATTTCATCTTTATTTGACAACCATCATCAGGATAATTGTAACGTTTGTGCTATGAAGCAAAATAGAACTAATGTCAGAAAGAAGAGGGAGGAGAAAAAAAAAAAGACTGAAATTGAAGTATTGCAGGATGGTCATGATATTGAAAAGAGTGCTTCTAAAATACACAAAGTGGATAAAATGCTTCTGAATTAGAACTGTCACTGGGAGAGAATCTGTTGAATTATCAGGCTGTTCTATCCTTCAGCATTAGAAGGTT
This sequence comes from Dromas ardeola, assembly GCA_013398915.1. Classification (NCBI taxonomy): domain Eukaryota; kingdom Metazoa; phylum Chordata; class Aves; order Charadriiformes; family Dromadidae; genus Dromas; species Dromas ardeola. The sequence continues at coordinate 29,149 of VYZM01002536.1, read as the reverse complement.
TCATTCTCCTCCCCCCCTTTTTTTTTGAGCTTAGAACAAGAAAAGCCGTTTTCCTTCTCCAAATTCAAATAGCTTTTTAACTCAAAATTTTCAAATAGTGAACTGAACTAGTATAATAAACTGAAAGAAAATGTGTTCTTTCTTTATCTCCAGTCAATGCTATTGTTGCAGTAAATAACATTTTGCAGATACACCTAAGGTCTTACAGTATGTGTTTAGTCATTCTTGTCCAACTAGCTTGTTAAATAAGTGAAACTTAGAAGCTTGCTTTTCTCTGGTTTGTATTAAACTTCAGAGTTATTCCCAAATCATGCAAGTGAAACCAAGTATACTGTGCAACTTCCTTCCAGTAAATGTTAAGGCATTTTGCGATTTCACTTTTTCTGCATTATGTTTTCTGTGCCCTTTTTTCTGACATGGAAAGATAGCCTGTTTTAGCTTCTCCGTATCCCATCTTTCTTGGAAAGCTGGAGAGGCAAAAGGAGAGCCACTTACTTGATAGACTCTCTCTTAAGAGAACGCTAAAGACTTTTTTTCTTTTTTCTTTTCTTGCTGACTTGCATCAACACCAAAATTTACGTCCTAGCCATATCTTAAATATTTAGCAAATTGATTTTTTTTTTTTGATAGAGTAGCAAATCTAGAGTTCGATCTAGTCATCTGATAGACCAAATCTGTCAACCGTTCTCTACAGTGCTATGTGAAAACTTGTTAAAATGTTTTGAAGACTTATAATTTGAGGGTTTTCTCCTAATTCTGGGTGATAGTTTGCATCCTTAAATCTCTAGTGTGAGTCTTTTTTTTTTAAAAGGAAAATGTGATTATATTGACTTCATGTGTCATCAAACAAGCATCAACACTTCTGACTGTTAAACATAAAACTTAAGAACCATTGCAGATGTTTCTGCTACTGTAGCTACTGGAGTGACAGATAGCTACAGGGAGTACGAGAATTTGAGTTTAATGTTTATGTGCCTTTTCTGGCATTTGTGAAGCCTATCTTGCAGCTCAGTATAGTTTTATGATGTCCATTGTGGGTGCGTATGCCATCTAGTAGACTCATAGCGCTTCTCCACTGTTTAAGAATCAGGATAATTCAGGTTGTAAGGAATGCCAGAGTGTTGTTAGGAATGTTCAACTAGAGTTCAACGTCCTACTGAAGCAGAATCAGCAATGATATCAAACTAGGTTTTTCAGGGCCTTATATGGTTGTTTTCTTATGCTTGACTGGAATCTTCTTTATTTCAACGTGTGCCAATTGCCTCTTATCCTGTCACTGAGTGCTACTGAGAGAGTTTGACTCGGTCTTTTTTTGGTTCCTAACATCATTATTTATTCACATTAGTAAGACTCACCCTGTGCCTTCTCTTTTTGAGTCTCCAATCCCATCATCACCTCTGTGGCCTTCGCCTGCACTGGCTCCAGTATGTCCACATTTCTTTTGTACTGGGGAGCCCAGAACTGGATGCAGTACTCCGTATGGGGTCTGCCCAGAACTGAGTAGAGGTGAAGGATCACATGCCTTGACCTGCTGGTGATGATCTGTCTAATGCAGCGCCAGGAGGCTGTTGGCTTTCTTTGCCACAAGTGCGCAGCTGACTCGGGTTCAAATTGTTGCCACCAGGACCCCCAGGGCCTTTTCTGCAGAGCTGTTCTGCAGCTGGTCAACCCCCAGTGTGTCCTGGAGCATGGAGTTATTCCTCCCCAGGTGCAAAGCCTTGTATTTCACTTTGTTGAACTTCATGAGGTTCCTGTTGGTCCATTTCTCCAACCTGTTGCAGTTCCTCTGAGGTTCCCTGAGGTCGTTAGTGAAGATGACAAATGGTATTGGCCACACTGTTAGTCCTCCATACACCACTAGTGACTGGCCTCCAGATGGATTTCATGCCACTGATCACAAGCCTTTGAGAATGGCAGTTCAGCCACTCTTCAACCCACCACATCGTTCACCTGTACTTCATCAGCTAGTCTGTGAGGATGTTATGGGAGACTGTACAAAAGGCTTGTTAAAGTAAACATCATCAACTCCTCTCCCCATGGTTACCAAGCCTGTATTTTCAATTTAATTTTCATTGCAGTTCCTTCCTAGGGACTGCGGGTGTGTCTGATTGGCATGTAGATTCTCCTTCTTGCCCATCTTAAAGATAGGAAAGACATATACTGTTTTCATGTCCTCAGGAACCTCTCCCCATCACCATGACCTTTCACAGACAGTTGAAAGTGGTCTCATAATTACATTGGCCAGCTTCCTCAGCTCTTGTGGATGCATCCACTCAGGTCCCATTTGTTTAAATATTTCCTAACTTGATGCTCCTCTATGGAGGGTGAGTCTTTATTTCTCCAGACTTTCCCACTGGTCTTGGGGGCCTGGGATTCCTGAATCCTGCTTGTATGGATGGACCATTCTTGAGCTTGGAGGAGGTAAACCTTGAAAATCAACCTGCTCTTCTGGATTCCTTTTCTCTCCAGGACTGTCTCCCATGGGATTCTTCGTAGGTGATCCCTGACCAGGCTAAAGTCTGCTCTCCTGAAGCCCCAGGTGATGTGTGATTCTGCTGTCTGCCTTGTTCCGTCATGTCAAGGAACAAGATGAACTTCTCCATCCCATGATCTTCGTAGCTCAGGCTTCCCTCAACCTTCACATGTCTGACCAGTTCTTTGATATTTGTAACTGTGAGGTCCAGTAGAACACCTCCCTGTTGTCTCGTTGATCACTGCTGTTAGTTATCATCAATGTACTGCAGAAACCTCCTGTATGCTGCTGCATTTCCGTTGCAGTAGACACTGAGGTGGTTAAAGTCCCACACGAGGACCAGGGCCTATGAATATGAAGCTCCTTTTTTTTTTTTTTTGTTTGAAGGCTGATGTAGCAGACACCAACTGCAATATCGCCACATTGGTCTACCTTCTAATCCTAAACCATATGCTCTCAGCCAGCCCCCATCCCTCCACAGAGCTCCATGCACTCTACTTGCTGTTGTCTATAAAGGGCAATTCTCCCTTCTCACCTGCCTGATCTGTCCCTCCTAAAGAGCCATGCCTCTCTGATCTCAGTAAGATTGTACATCCCAATAAGATTCCATATTTGGAATAAACATAAGGCATATTTGGTCAGTACTAGCAAAGAAATTGTATCCAGTCTCTGAGCTGAAGATTTGACTGTGCGATGGCTTAGGGCTTAGAAAAACCCACTAAGGCTTTTTTGAGTTTGATTTTATTTGGTTATATTTTCATGATTTTTCTTCTTAGATTATAAGTTGTTTAGGGAAGAGCTGTATGTCCTTCTCCACTCGAGTTCAATAAAAAGAAAAGCCTATGGTGGGGTTTCTCTCCTATGAGTAATTCAGAGCTACTAACAAATGAGTGGAATGCGTAGTCGTTAGCAGCCGACTAGCAACAACGTGTGTTGTTTGAATGCCTCAAGTTGAGAAAACTGCTGACTGGCATTGGGCAATATTTTTTTTTTTTTTTTTTCTGTCTCTGGACTTTCTGGGTGTGCTAGCTGTTGATACCTTGAGACGTCAGGTTAGTGGAACTAAGAAAACCCAAACACATAAATAACTTACTTTTCTTGTATTAGTAAAACTCACTTTTTTATTGTAGCATATGTAACTGACTTCATGAACAGAAAACAGAAATGATACTGTGTCTAGCTAGTAATTATTTATAATTATTTTCTTCCACGAATTACTTGTGCTTGGTGTGTGAGCACACCTGAAAGTTAGCTACCCGAATCAGACAGATAATGTAAAGATATAAACAGATTATGACTCTGAGATCAAAACTCTGAATCACAAGTTACTGCTGGAAGAAAGTTTGTGTGTGTCAATAGTGGCCACACATCTGGGTTTCGGTTGAGGGAAAGAACAGCTGGTATAAGGGGTAGTGGATCTGCCTTTTCAAATCAAGCTAGTGGTTAGAACTTCGTACACCAAGCTTGAGACAGCCACATAAACTGCACATGTTAGATATAGTGACATTTGTCCTGTTTGAAGTAGATTTCCAGGAACTGTCAAGTCATCATATTTGTTTTTGGAACTCCTATGGAGTAGAATGGGAATGCTAAATGTTACTTAGATAGATCATTGACTATGCAACTGTCTAGTAAGGTGCTTGATTCGATGGGGGGTAGGTGGTTTGCAGTTGCCATTAACTTGTTAAGGAGTATGGTGTTTTAATTCCTCATGAACCATCAAGTGTGAACCTTAGTGCATTGCTGTCATCTAGCCCTACTTAACTGACAGCTGCTGTGGCTGCTTTGGTGATGAAAGTGAGTGCCTCCATGAGACTCCTGCTTTCTCTTTGTCCTTTTTTGTGTGTGTAAAAGTATCAACGTTGATAATGGCATTCAGCTTCACTAGCCTTAGTGATGATGGAAGCCAACATGTAAATATGATTCATTGGCTTCTATTGGTGTATGGTGCAGCTCTCCTCGGCACGGGGTTAAATCTCACAATGCTTTTTATATGGCCAGGTGATACCTTACTTCTTGTATGGCACCCACCGTTGTGGTTACGGTGTGCTAGTGGTAACAATAGCAGGAAGATTATTGCAAACAAACAAAAGTGTGTTGTTAGTGCTAGTTTCTCTGTGCTTTTCTACTCTGTTAAAATACCTAGAGAGATATGTCTAAGCTATCAAACAAGCCGTAAGTCGTTGTTGTGACTGATGAGATCTAGTCATGTGAAGTGGCAGAAAGAAAGCATGCCTATTTGTGCTGCTGAGCAGCTCTCACAGTATTCCAGCCAAATTCTGCCTGAAGAGCAAAGTTCAGCTCATCAATATAGCGACGGTTGCAGTTCTTCTCTTGGGCTGTCCCCATATGGCAGATTTCCAGAAATGCAGTCAGTAAATTCTGAGCTCCCTCAAATAGATGTATTTTTGCAGAGCACATCCCCCCAGAAAGGTATGTTGCTGGAACGCTGTCTCAAATTACCTCTTGGTAGCATAAGAAACATCAGGCTTTAAAAAAAAAAAGTGCAATTTATGCGTTCTCCAATTTTTCAGCCTGCTGACTGACTGCTTTCTGTGGGTTCTGTCTTCTGTTTCCAGATGACATGATAGGTTTACCCCACACCTTCACACACTCTTAGATCATTCTCTCTGCGTTACTGTCCAGCACGTGAGGTTTTTAAAACCTCAACAGACAGCTGTATATACAATGCAAACATGGGAGCCTGTTGTCCAAGAGACCTAAGCTGTATCTGTGTTGTATTAGTGTGCAGTAAATGTGAATTTATAGTCACCTGTGATCTGCATGCGAACAAGAAGGCTGCTGTTACACAGTGCTTTCCACAGGTTGGAGTAATGAGATAACAGCTAAGTATGGAAGATGTCCTGTAATAAATATGTCTGGATTGTTGCCTGTTGCTGTTTTTCTACTAATTATTTCTACTTTTGGTTCCACTTGAAAACACACTTGTATTAGGATACAGAGTGAACTGCTGTTAGGTTTCCGCGTTTGTATTTTTCAAAAATCAAAGGCTGCCTTTTTGTAGCCAAAAAGTGCATCTAAGCAATGGAAAGAAAAGTTAAACTGCCTACAACTCTTTATTCCTACGTATATCTCGCCCCACGTATTTCAGAAAAATGTAAAATGAAAGACTATACAAGCTTTTAGCACAAAACATGAAATTCTTAACCCAGAAAAAGAAGTGTGTTGTTTTTCCCCTCTTCTTTTGCTTGTGAAGTACTTGTTGTCAAATAAATGGAATACAGTTTATCTTTTTATGAATTGACTAAAAAGGCTGCAAGGCCATTCTCTTGAAAAAAGATGCGTGCTTGCATCATTTTAGTTTTTATTTCTTAATTTTATTAAACTAGGAGAAGGATGTTTACATTCACTAATAAGGAAGAGTGATAACTCTGTTTGTCAATGTTAAGAAGGAGGCTTCTGAACACTAGCTGCTTGTTCCTGTCATACCGAGAGCATTAATGGGCACCAGCTGGGCTGTAGCTATAGCAGCTTCACCACTTCAGCCTCGCACAGTGAGAGCTGCTGTGGCAATGCTGCAGAAGGGCCTCCTGTGCAGATTTAGGAAGTATACACTTCAGTTGTTGTTCCCTGGGCAACAGAATCACTGCAGCCAGCTGGCTTTGCACCACCTGAGCTGATCAAAGAGCAAACCCTGTCAGGCACTGATACTTCAGCTCCTCCAGCTTCAGTGTGAATGTCTGCAGGCAGTGATGTAGGAAGCATTGTCATTTGGGTTTCAAGGTTAAACACCGGGGAATGAAGTAGAATGACAGCAGAAAGTAAAATGAAAACATTGTTCCTGTAGATACTACCATCTGATTTGTATAAGTATTGATTACATAGAATTAATTTTAAAATACGGACTTACTAACGATATAAAATGTGTTTTGAAATTATTCAAAAAGAGAACAGGAGACTGGCTGGCTTTGTTTTTCTTTCTCCCAAAAGAATGTATTCATCAAGAGTGATTTATCGTATGTGTTTAGTTAAGGAAGACCATAAAGAATGATTGAACACAAAGATTAAAAATGCTTTGTAAAATGATATAATTAGGGAGGACTGAGCAGAGCTGGATCTGCTCTGCTTTGGGTGACTGCTGTAGGCTTCTGACAGGTCAAGACTGCAGTTGTTATATATGTCAGAACGTACTTCAGTGGCATGGTAGGTTTTATTCAGCAAGTGGCGCCAGGAGAATGACAGGTAGATGATTGAACAGCAGTGAACTGTAATGTTGGCTGATGTGGACCTGTATAATTGGGATCAAAATCCACTTGAGTCTGTTGGATGGGGGGGTGGAAGGGGCAGGTGGTAGTATTTCTTGTATGTCTGTTTAACTCTATTCTTACACTTTTCCCGTTACATTACGACAACACCTGGTGAACACTTTGCTTAAGAGGGGGATTAACCTCTTAAAATCCTGTTTTAAACTTTGTTATCAAACAATAAAGATTGGTATTGTTTTTAATCACTACTCTTAAAATATGTTTATCCTTTGTTTTTTTCCCCTTAATGTCTCTATTTACTGCCTGTAGAAGATACTAACTTCACTTTTGGAGAAACTACTCCAGTGGGGGAACTGGTGGCAGGCAGAACATGGGGAAGCGACAGTACTTACTGACTTTTGTCAAGTTCTGGGTGTGCCTCAGTCCTGAGGCACCTGAAAGAGGAGGGCAAACGGAGCTGGGGGATTTCTCCATGTACTCAGACCTCTTCTGTGCTGAAACTGCAGGGTATTGATTATCATCCACACTTTTGATGAGGATTTGTTTTATATATTCCATATATTCCGTTTTGTTTTTCTATTTTGTATTTGTTTTAGTAATATTTGACTAATGGAACTGTCTCCCAAATAGTTTCAGGTGGGGTTTTTTGTTGGTTTTGAGTTGGTTTTTTCTTTTCTTTTTGTTAAAACTCAAACTATCAAGCTTTTAAGTAGAATAGTTTCTCTAAATGCCTTATCAAAAAACATATTTATGGAGGGAGATTTCAGTAAAGGGATTCAATGTGAGAAAATAATGAAATGATTGGGTTGTTTTCAATTGGAAAATCACTTACAGATCCAACATAACAAGTATGGCTTTTTGTTCTCAATAATATAAAAGCAAATAGGGGTCTAAGTGAGAACACTTAGTCCCTACAGTGACAAACTAGACTACATCTTTCTTGTTCATCTATTCTGATTTATTGCATCAGTTGTACAGATATCAATTGGTTTCTTAGTATGTTTACTGAGGTTGTGTGTTACGTCCCTTTTATAGCTGTTATTTATTGAAGAGAATAAACAGAATCTTTTAAGAAGTACGTATAAACAGATTTTCATGGCAGTTGATGTTCAACTGAATTCTTTATAGATTTGGAGTCCGTGATATTTTCTGAAGGAATCTTCATAATAATTCTAAATGACTTAAAATTTTAGGTTCTTCTCTCTGAATCTGGACACCTGACAGAGCTCACTTCTTTCATCATCTGTCTTTAACCGTGAGAAATGCTGACGCAAAATCAAGGGTTGTGTGAAGTGCATAGGCAAACCCTTCTAGCTTAAAAATCTGCAAATTCATTTAAAACTGTAATTTTCCACAAGGGCAGGAATGACTTTCAGTGTCCTGAGCAAATGCAGTGCATCTGGAATCAGCAGTCTGTGTTCTTACATCCACTTTTTTTTTTT
>VYZM01002536.1:6138-20962 GCA_013398915.1 Dromas ardeola | reverse complement strand
ATCTAGTTCCGAAATGATTGTATAGTTGTTAAGGAACGTCTGCTGGCTATTGCATTCCAGTGGCAACAATACAGTGAATTGATCTGTTGTGTGTGACGTAACTCTACAAAGGAGTAATGAGTACTTGTAGTTTATGTTACATATGTGTTTCTTTTCAAACTCTCATTAATAACTTCCTGTTATGTTTACCTTTCAGGCAGATTTTTTTGTTCCCAGGCTTATTTCTTTCTGTGAGGCTATTACTATAAGTTGGAGCAACTCTCTAAGGGGAACAGTGTTTGGAGGAAGATAAACGGGATGCTTCACCTGTCTACAATTTTTAGGTTTTTTTCTGTGTTGGAACAGCTGGTAGTGGAAAGCTGAAAATTGTCATGGAAATAGCCCTCATTGAGAAGTCCTTTGGAGTGCTGCAGTGAAAATTGGTATCGATTTGACCAAGTTGTGACCCTTTGCAAATTGCACGCTCTGCATGCAGAGACTTTTCTCACTTGCTCGACTTGTAAAGTAGACATCTAAAGAGGGCCTCGTGCTCTGCAGCAGTGGTTATCTTTCTTAGGCTTTGGCTGAACTGGACGAAGTTTATTTCCGGCGGTTGGTTACTGCACCCTCATTGCTGCCAGTGTCATGTATAGTTGCTTCCTAACTCAGTGCTGTCAAAATGCGGGATTATTTGCTTATTCCTTGAATTTCGCTTTGCTTATTTGTAAGCCTGGATCATTTCAACAGAACAAGGTAGATGAAACTGTGTGTAGTCACTCTAGCAGATGGTGTCCTCTGCCCAGGAGATGGTATTAATGAACCTGGGGAAACAGTGCTTAACAGGGGGTTATTGCAGTTGGAACAGTACATCTGGCTCCATCCTTACCTATACCTAACAAAAGGGAGACTGAAGGTGCGCGATGAATTAGACAAGGAATTTCTCTTGAGTAACAAATGTGGCAAAGATTAAACATTCAGTTGTTCTCTATGAAAGTGTAGCTTTCAGGTTCACGAGACAAGTTCAATAGTGCTTAGTTAAACCCCCTAATGTTTTATTAATACACTCAGTGATAAGACTACAGCAGAAACTAGCTTAACCTTAACCATTGTCTTCTGCATTGGTGCTGTGACATAAAAACTCTGTTTTCAAAATGAAGTAGGGATGGAAAAGTGGTTTTCAAATATGTGAATATCTTTAAGGAAGGCATAGGAGCATGACTTAAATTGACACTATGCTTTTCTTTCTTTTACAGAATAACTGGCATTGTCATTTAAATATTACATTCATATTGGTCTCTTAAGAAATAATACCAGAGGTGGTAGATAAAAAGATTGTCGTTTGGTATGTATATGTGCAGTAGGGTGATGTGAAGATAGTAAAAGAAGGAAAAATCTGGAGTTTCTCTTTGCCTGTAGGTATTCTAGGTAAGCAATGGCACTACAGAGGTGGTAGTGAAATTACTTAGTAATACTGGGTTTTTAAATTTTAATGTGATCACTTGGGAAATAAGGCTGTATGAGTAATTCCACAAATACCATGTACTGCTGGCGATCTTGTCATACAGCCATGAGAGGCTTGTTGTGGGACTTGGATTTCTGTGCAATGAGAGTTATCTTGTGTCTATGGGTTCTTGTATGTTTGTTGCTAGTGGTTATTTGATTAAGAGGAATTGTGACCCACAAAAAAGCTCTGCTCCATCTGTCATAACGGAGCGACACTTACACTTGGCACTAGCGTTTGCCCTCTTTTACCAGGGAGAAAATGGTATCTTTTAAAAAGTTCCTTATATAAAGGGAAATTAAGCCTTGCTTAAGGCCAGTCATATCTAAAATTACTTCTATGGGAGGCCGTGGCAATTCCATTTTGTTTTCACACATCTGGGAATTAATAAAGTGTCAGAACTGCAGATAAGTACATAAAAAGTGCAAGGAGAAATTAATAGTGCTCTGAATCAAGTCTGCTCTACAGATTTCAGCCACACATCTAATTCCAGAATCCGTCCAAAGTTTAAAACTAGAATCTGAAGATTTGCAATGCACATGCAGTTGTTCATGATGGATGGTCATTCAACAGCTGGAAAGTGGTCTGTCATTTTCCATGAGCATCTTCAAACCCAGCTGAAAGCAGAGGATGTCTGTGCTGTGTTGAGGGGGTTTGTGTGTGCCAGCTTTTAGTATTGTACCTTTCTGATGCATAACAAATTTTATCCTTCACCACCAGTCCTGATGAGGTGAAACAGGTATGGAACGGCACAGAATTCTGCATGTGAAATTCTGTGCCTTCAGACCCTTTTACTGTTACTGGTTGTTTACAAGAATATCTATGTTATGAGAGGAAGGGGAGGGAAGAAGCTTGTTTTATACGTGTGCAACAGTAATGTGAGAAGAAACTTTTAGTAAATACCAAAGTGTAGTGGATGTAGGTCATGAGAAGGAAGTAATTTTTTTCTATTTATAGTGAAAAGAAGTGACAGCTACCTCACTGAGCCTTTCTTAATGTTAATTAAAAAGACAGATGTATTTTTTTCTATTTCTGTAAATACGGACAGAAGAAACTAACAGTTCCACTATTTGAGAAAGAATGAATGACTACTGTGCTGTTGGGATCCCTAGTAAGTTTTACAAGTATCCTAAATTTTAGAATTGTGTTTTAAAGATATGTGCTAATATGTAAGACTTAGAGCAATTTTTTAATAGTAAAAATCGAATATTAAAAAAATTTTGCCTAACATACTACATAATGAGAGCCATTAATACAGAAATCTACTGTGCTCAAATTACATTTCAAAAAGATAAGATTCTCTTGTGTTTTGGGAGAGCAAATGGCATCTGATACACATGGTATCATTAGAGCAGCTGAACAGCTTTCCAGAGAGGACACTACATGCTGGGCTCCAAGGGATGGCATAGATAGGTCTGCAAAATGTGGAAATCTGATAAACTTGTTTTCGCTACTCAAGCAAATCTCTTCTGCCTGGAGTATCAAATGTGCATTTCAATCTTGCTCCTTAGCAGCACCTCTAGTAATAATTTGAAAACAAATATAAAATCTGTGTAGAGTTGCTGCACACGTTAAAAATTCACACACATTAATTTCATAGGTGGCTTTTGACAATTTTCAAAACACCAAAGTGTTATAGGAGCATGGGTTACATAAAGTTTCAGGGAGATTTCAATATATGTATATATTTTCTTTGGCCTTCCTCAGTCTTCAAACCAGTGCTTGTTTAGTAGTTTTAGATTTCAATTTCAAAATGTTCCCATTTTAAGAAGTTAAAATGACATTTCAAGGCTGTCTTAAGACTCGTGGTGTTGTGCTGAAAGGAAAGTTGGCTTGAGAAACGTGTAGTTTCTTTTCCATTATTTGTTTTTGTGTTTCTCTTGATGATCTTGATGGAAAAGCTAACGCTTTGTATGCATGGTACAGACCTTTCAGTAATTATAATCTAAACTGCTTTGTGGTAGCGTTTAATGTTTTGTCACATATTGAGTATTGTGATGAAACATTCAATAAATCTTGACTTCTTGAAATCTCAACTTCTTGAACTCTATTGCACTTTCAGTTTAGGTTATTTATTATTTGTATGGTGTACAATGCATGCTGTGCATTCGTTTACCCTTTGCTAAAGAAAGGTAGCCATCCATTGCTGCTTCCTCCTCTTCGTTCAGTGACACATGGATTCAGAGTGAAGGATTTGCCTCAAATGATTTGGAAATAGCTGTTTAGTTAGCATGCACTACAATTAGTAAAAGCTCAGTTAAGTGTTCATAAATAAGGGATTATCCATCATCTTTAGATTTAGGGTCTCCTGATATTGTATTCAACTTGTATATGCCAGATCACTATAGAACAGTTACGTGCGTCATGCGTGTATTTTATTTAGTACAATCTGTCTAATACCCAGTGCTTGTGTGTTCTGAATTCTGTGCTTGAATTTGAAGTCCTCCTCCTACCCCCATTTCCTTCTCAAACAAATGGTTTCTTTCTCTTACGAGTTTGACGTAACTACCTATGGTTTGTATTTCATATGGCTACTTTTAAAACATGTCTGCATTCTTGCATTTTGGGCTGATTTACTATGTATCACTACTTATCGATTGATTTTTGTCCAATTCTCTGTTGTTTGAGTGCCTCTTTTGCATATAGAATATCTATATTGGCGACCTTTATAATAGAGACTTTTTCACGCATGTTAATGTCATTTTAGCCGAAGAAGGCCTTTTTCAGATTTGCCATCCTTCCTTTATGAAAACACTCTCATTAGAATTGTTCCTGTTTTCCTTTCCACTGATGTAAGTTGGTCATGTCTGCTTGTGGCTTTAATCAGACGCTCTGCACTAAAATCAACTATAATGTACTTGGAGATAGAACTGTGAGAAAGAAGCATGCCAAATGACCTCAGAACAGAAGACATGTCATTCATTGCTGCTTATCCTCTGGACTTCTCATTTAACACATCCTCCAGCAGGTAGTCACTCCCCCTGCCTTTGCCTGACACTACTGTGGCTGGTTTCTTTGTTCCTGCTGTAGTGGATCATCCTGACATATTTGTCTCCTGTGAACCCTGGACCAGTGGCTACAACAACGCAAACATATGCAATGCTGCTCTGGTCTCCTCCCATTCCGCACTGCTACAAATTGCTATATTGGGTGATGGGCAATGCCATATGTGCATGGAACATATGGTATTTTGTCCTTAATCTATCGTTGTCTTGTTCATCATACATAGTAATATTTTCCTATATGCCTGAAAGTTCAGTTTGTCTTTTGGAAGCTGCTTTTGTCTGCTAGAGTTAGAGGAACATACTTACGTGGAATACTTGGTTTTGTAAGAAACAGTTATTGGTAGAAAAGGATCCGATGTAATGCTACAGATTCAACTGAAGATAGATCTGAAAAGGAAAATGTTAAAATGATATCTAAATCCTTATTGTTAAGGAGTTGAGCAATGTAACTTGTGAGTCATTTTCATTAATATCAGTATGAGGAATGAAGCTTGGAAAACTTGCCTCCCAAAGAGTTATGTTTTCATGAGCACTGATTTTTGCCTTTAAACAGGGAGAAGCACATTAAATGTGTGCTAATTATGAGTTTTGCAGCAACTTGACCGCTAACTTGAGGTCTGTGTCTGTATCCGCATTCTGCATTCTTTGAATTCATCTCGGTATAATATTTTTAAATATTTTAAACAGCAGATGTGCATTGCTTATAGATTTGTGTAAATGTTGATGCACTGTATACAAAATATGTCTCCCATACAATGATCTGTTGACATTATTCTCTGTTGCTTAGCTTCAGACAGTAAAGTCATGACATGTGCTGCTGTTTGGAGGATGCCGAAGGAATTGGAATCGGGCAGTCATGAATCCCCTGATGATTCATCAAGCAACACTCAAACCCTGGAGCTACTCTGTCACCTTGACAACACAGCCCATGGCAATATGGCCTGGTAGGATTCTGCATATTTTATACTCCTAGAAAAAGCCTAAAGGATAGACCTGTGCTGTTAGTTTTGTGCAGATTTATATTGTAGAAGCTATGTTCTACACTTTAAAACTATTCCATCTTCTTAAAAAAAAAAAAAAGGTAAAAATTGGATTTTTAGTCCCAGATGTTTCATAGATTAAAAACATTTATTATAGTCCTGCAAACACATATGGAGTAACAGCCTGTGTACTGTTTTAATGTGTTTCTCCCCACCTGCCCCCATCTAAAACCTTTGTTGCACAAAGGTATAATACTTAGCATTTCAATCTTTTTATGGAATATAAATTGGATGTTGCACTTTGGTCTTTGTTTTTCAGTCTTCACTTGACTGATTTGCCGTAAGTGCAAGTAATTTATTGTTTGTTAAGGATAAGAATTCATTATATTATATAGTGCTTGTTTAACTACTTTTTTCTGTTGCCTAAGAAAATACAAGGAGAGCTGCAGTACTGCAGATGGTATTATAGAGGTTTGTTTCCTTTTCCTTTCAGTTATTTAAAAGAAAGTAAAATTTGTCCATTGTGTATTTGAAAGTTCTTTTCTTTGCTTTATGGATATGTCTATGACATGTTCCCAGTGCTTCCTGAACAGATGCAGGGCAAAGAAATGTTAATACACTCAGTCCATGTTTAACAATGTTATGTTGTTTGACATAATTTTGGGACCACCTGACCATTTTCTACTGGCAGTACAAGTTGAAACTGTAAGAATATGATCTGCTGTAGTCCTAGGAACGTCTTGCCTGGCAGAAAGAATATGGAGTAGGAGGTGATCATGCAAGTTGTACAGTCCTTTTCACAATTATCAAAGAATTTCAAGAAAAAGAAGTGGAATAACACAGCAGATATTTGTAAATGAAATGTGACAACTCTGAACTGAAACCGAACTAGGATAATGCGACATCACTGTCGGATATTGCTTACATGATAGTGTCTTACATTAGAGTGGAAAGGGCGTCTTTGATTTCTGTGTTCAGACACCTACTGTGTAAGGTATCCATCATAATCTCATTATTCTTAAATACATTCTACTACGAGTAATTTCAAATTATATCAAAAGGGAATAATACTTAGAATCAGTCTCAGTTCCTTTTAAAAATCTGGCCGCATAAAAATTCCTATTCATTAACTAACTAGTAAAAAAAAAATTGTAGAATTTAGAAGTGATAGTTAATTCAGTTGATTTCTAATTATATTGTACATTGTACTGTAAGTTTTAAGCATCTATTTCTAGCCACTGATTTCTAGTTTGAGCCTTGTAGATTAAATTTCAATTTAAAAAAAAAAGCTAACTAGAAGGTAATACTTACTAGGTGGTTCTTGGACAAGACTAGATATATCAGTGTAATCAAAAGTGTGTTGTCTAAGCAGCTACTTTTCTAAAAATCTCGGCTTCCTGAATGTTAAATTTCTTCATGGTAGTATCTTTTAATTCCTTGCTACTCATTTTCATATCAGGACTTCTCTTTATAATGCTTTGATTATATTAAACAATTCCTTTTTCCATTTTGAAACCTTTTGAGAATCAGTTCCCAATGTATTTGGGAATATTATTTTTTGTTTGTTTTAATCTTCACCTTTTACCCCTTAAGATTTGAACTTTTTGGCTTTGAATCTTCCATAATCTGTTTCTATCTGATGCTGAGATGCCAGAACTCTGTGTGGTAGCCTGATCACCAGAGAAGGAATAAGGGAGCATATCATGATGCGAATGCCAAAAATCAGTTTTTTTCCTCTAATACAGCTTTTAGCAAGTTCACGTGCAATTTTCTGTCTCTTGTCGTGTAACTTTGTTCAGTACTAGTGCTTCCAAATATCTGCTACCATTTAATACTCATTATCTATGTACGTGTGTATATATACGCAAAAAGATTTGAAAATATCCTGTGTTACAGATAGAGAAAAGGTATAAGCGGAGTACTTGACATTGGTACCTCTCACATTATCTCAGGTGAGCACAGCTGAGTTAAAGGATCTTGTTCTGGAACAGGTTTTTCTATTCCTCCCTCAGTCATAGTGGAAACAGCTCACATAAACGAGTAAAATAAATGTTTTGTGCCAAATGTGTGTCACTTAACAGACCATGTCCCACTGAGTGGTGTTGACTACAAATAGCAACTTAAATATTTTTTTTCTATTATGCATTTCAGATGTTTCAAAAATACAAAACTACTTTAGACACTTATGGTACAATTGTTGTTAGAACCATCTGTAAATCAGAAAAGCAATTTTCCTCAATGCAAAGTGTAAATACTTTTCAAACTTCGATGTAAGACCAACATTCTAGTGTACATTATCACTTCGTATGAGATCAGCGGTGGTCTGGCATCATATACTCACAGCAAGAAAGGCAGCACTTACTCTGGCTCTGTCATTTGCCTTGCCATTTGAGCATGCTCTCATACATCTTAAAAAACCCAGGCTGGACACTGAACCCAGGGGTTCAATGTGACCACATACGTTTTAAGGGGGCTGTTCAATCCACAGAGAGCAGTAGAGCAATGTACCACTAACCGCTAGCCTCGTTAAGGGTGGAAAAGTTTTTAAATCATGATAGCTTTTGGAATTACACACTTTAGATTTCATAAAGACTTAATTTTTTAAAGTTAATTTTAAAAATGATTAGTCAGAATGCAATCCTAAAAAAAAAAAAAACCCAAAAATACTGGACTTCCATCACATCTTCATAGGCTGGGCAGGGAAGAGTGCCGTAGTTGACAGTACAGTTTAGAGATGCAGGGTGTAATGTTGATCTCCGCTTTTGTGGCACCTAGTGTGAACTTCTGTGATTCCAGAAAGTAGCGGATGGAAAGCTGTTTTGTGTGTCTTGGTATCCATAGCACAGATGCTTCACAATATTCATGGGTCTGGGTTGCAGATCATAAGTAATTGGGAAGTAAGTAAGTAAGGGAAAAATGCAAAACTGTCTTGAAAATGCAACTGGCTATATACTCTAGCATCTACCGCCTGTCTCAGGGCTTTATTTGCTTGTACTTTTGTTAGTGTTTGCTCTGCTTTGCTTTATTTCTTCACTTCTTTTCTTTAAGGTTTATCTTCTTGCGTTGTTTTTCTCCTCCATTAAGAAAGCCTGATAGTTGAAAAATTACATCACAGATGTTTCTATTTCTAGTAACATGTATTAGGGAATGCAAGAGGGGATTTTTTTTTTTTTCCTCCAGGTCTGGTGTGTGAGGTTTTGGTTTTGCTCAATTGTTTACTGGTGTTAAGTTGTTCATTCCATGCATTTACGTTCTCCATCAGCCACCTCTGATAGTACAAAGATGAAGTATAGAGAAAGCTTTTTGGAAAAACTTACTATGTGACAAGTGTTTTCACTGGGAATGTAACTAACAGCTGCTTAGCAGTACTGTCGCTCTCCTCTTTATGTTCAGATCCTTTCTAAAACGGTAAAAATTTTAACTGTATCTTATGTTCTGCTTCTCTCCCCTCTCCCTTCTTAATTCTGTGTGATATCCTGAATTCTTCACAGGATTTTGCTCTCTTGAATCTTTGATTATCCTTTATTCTAAATAAATCATCCTTTATTGTAAATAAATCCATGTATTATATCTAAATCCAAATGTTCAACCATTTCTTATCTCTTTCTCATATTTTCTCTCTCATTTTCCCCTTTTTTTTATCCTCTAAAATGTGTCTGGAATCAGCAGAGTTCCCCTGAATGTTTTTGGTAATTTTAAGTGGTTAGCATTGTGCAAGTTTAAAACTTTAAGCTATTCAATGTAATTGCATATACTAGGGAATAATTGTGATTCATTAATTGGATAGCGAAATAATAAAACATTGTATTATGTGCCCAGTTTATGGTGTTAATTTTTGATCACAATTTATTTGACTCTAGTCTTGTAAAGCCCAGGGAAACTTAATGAAAGTAAAATCTGACATTGAAGCAAATAATAAGAGAAAAATATGCTGTATTTTATATGTGTCAACTTGCTGTATGTATTCAGTTAACGTATGACCACTTCTGATAATTTCAATAGATTTCATATGCTTAAAATGAAAATGAGTTTTGTTGAAGTCTGCAGTTGTTTGTGTTTACCTCGGATTCGTAAATCATGATACAGAATATAGTACAGAAACTGTGTTGCTCTAGAAGTAAAAAATAATGGGCTTGTAGAGTACTATTTCACTTCTTCCCAACTTGAAAGTAGTTCTTTGCTTTAGTTCTCACTGTGCTGTCATATTTCCTAGTTTTACTGCCAAATTTGTTGTGATTTCTCCCCACTGAAACAAAACTGAGCTATTTTTAAAAGGTTGGGGTTTTTTTCCTATTTATAATGCCACTTCAGCTATTCTTAGCACTAAAAAAAAAAATAAATAGGGTTGCAGTCTGCCTCAACGGATTTTGCAGGTTAAATAGCTGCAAAACCAGCTGGTTTTGTTTTCAGTTTTTATTGACTTGCTTAAAAAGTTGTGGGAAATGTTAAAAAAAATGATGTTGCAGAACTGTGGAAAAAATTAGTTATGCAGGAGAATTTTAAATGTTCATGAGGAACTAGCTTTGAACAGGTGTCCCTGTTTTCTTGGTCTCGGACTTCAGTTTGCTCTCCAAAACGCTGTTAAGCATTTACTATTTAGAATATTTGTTCCTCAGAGTAGAATTCTTTCCTAGCACAATATTCTGGGATGATTATAGATGAAGTAACATTGCTGACACTTGCTTACATGTTAGTTAAAACTTTGGGGCTTTGAAATGTCTTTTGGTTGAAAAAAAATTGATCCTTGTACATTTGTAATTAAGTGCGTCTATTTGGTAAAATGTATGTGAGAAGTTAAGGAGTGCCCCGCAACCTCAGACAGTCCATCCAGCCCAGGGTTCAGCATAAGGAGTGGTGATGGAGAGGATTTTTTGGTGAGACCACGCTAGCTAGAGTCCCAGCCGCTTCTTGCAGTCTGTTCACCTCAAATTCCCTCAGTATCCAGAGTCACTGGATTTAGGGGTGTTAGAGGGTACATCTGTGCCAGGTCCCTGTAAACCTTTATTATTCTTGGTTTTGCTGTTCTTTTGAACAGAAGGAGTGGTGATTTTCTTCAACTGTCAATACAGATCTTAGGCAATCATAATTTTCTTCTTAGGCATGTGTCAAATAATTGGAGAAGTGTACTCAGACCAATATTCTGTTTTGTTGGGTTTTTTTCCTCCCTGTCCAACCATGTGGATGTCCTGTTTGTTACAAACAGCAATACTTTAGCAAGGATATGCTATATCTATGTTGCCATCTTTTGAAAAATCCTGTATGAAAATACTCAAATTGTCCCCCTCCAAAAGCAGGTACGTGTTTCCTCTAAAATGAGTCTACCGAGATTGCTTTTGTCCACTCCAGCTCTTTCACAAATTGTTTCAGCCCCTAATCTTTACGTTAGTACATGGAAAAAACTATTGGCATAGTATGGCCTCCAGAGGCTGGGCAGGACTGTTACCTGACATCTCCCTGTGTGCTTTCCTGCCAAATACTCATACTACTAAAAAGTTTTTTCCTAGGTTGACCACCTTACTGATCTTTGATGGGCACGGCGGTTATATGTTTCTCTCATGACATGTCACATATCCATAATATTCACTTTGGGGCTTTTTAAGCCCTGTTCAAGCAACAGAATGGAAATGGTGTCCATGGCAGCAGCTGCTCCATGAACAGTATGTTGGAGAATGATAGAGGTTATGCGATTTCTGTCCATCTGCTTTGGAGATGACTTCTAGCTTTACACACAGTTTTCCTGCCCACCCTGTCCAATTTCATTGAAGAAACTCATATACGTGCTGGGAGGTTCTGTTCTTCTACACATGCTGTTCATTGTATATAGCGGTTAACTCTGGGTGACAGTAATTTATCATCAGTGTCTGATTATGTGAAATGTGTTACTCCTTACTTAGAAGCTTTCCTCCTGTTAAGAAAGAAGGTGAAAACAACTTTTAATACTCATGTAGACATTTAAACTGTACATACTTTTTCAGATAGTTCTTATTTGATTCCTTGGCCACATTTCTTAGCCATAGCATGTTGTCAGTTGATTCTTTTTCATATTAATAAATAGGTTTCAGCTCCTTCGTGAGTTGTTCCTCAGACTGTTAAAAAGTTTTCTCTGTGTAATAGTATCTGCAGATCCTCCAAGCAGATACAAGCTTTATGCTTAGTAAAGTGCTTTTTCTGGCATGGGATATAGATTTCAACAGGTACCATAAACTACACTGCCAAAACACTGCATTCCTACAGTAATTTAACTGCATATACTCTAGACCTTTTGTTATTGTAGATACGTCACTGAAAAAACCCTGCAGCTATAATGCAGTCTGCTGTCTCAGCACACATATCTCACATGGACTTGTTCTAAAGCACTTGCAAAACGAAAAAAGAACTTCCAAAATGCTTTAAAATAGCCATTGAATCCTCAGATATTTCAGCCATCAGTAACAGTAGGATAATTAAAATACTACTGCAAAATATTAATTGTAGTAATATGACAGAACCTTAATAAAACTTTTGGAAGAGCCGTCCTATATGTAGAAACGTATTTAGCACTTGAGCAATATGGGAAGGCATGGATGAAACATAATGAAGTTAAAAGGGTTTTGCCTATTTGCCTTAGAGTATTATTTGTGTTTCTGCCGTAATATTTAGGCATTCTTGTTGTAAATAATCCAATATTAATTACTTTGAGGAAATACTAACTTTCTTAATCTACTGTATTCTTTAGACTGTATTTGATATTTTATAGGAGGTCAGAAACAATGCATAACCTTTTTTATTAACACCACCCCCACCCCCCAAAAAAAGCTCTTCTTTCTCCTCCAAAAGAGAACAAGGAGATAAAACAGCCCCCCAGGTTTCATTTAAAAAACAAAACCCCAAACCAAAAAACAAACAAACAAAAACAAACCAAAAACAAAACCAGAAAAAAAAACACCACCAACAAAATAACCCAACAAAAACCATCCAGAAACAAACAAAAAAAATACTGGGAGATCTGTTGTTAAGCTATATTTTATATAGCAGAGGTGTTATGAAAATACCCTGTGACAGTGCATTTTTTTTGTCTTAATTGAAGACACATTAGTCTTTAACAGTACTACTCTGGTCAAACCAAACCAGTGCTGTAACTTCCACCCTGATGGAAGTCACTGTAACAGGGGAAGCCAGGGGTTATAGTCTCTTCTCTGTACCCTGATATTTTTGTGTCTCTAACAGCACTTAAAAGACTAGGAAGTGCATTGTCTGTATGTGATAACTCTCTTGTTGGTTAATCAGGTTGGATAGACAAAATCGGTGCAGACAAAACTGAGAAAAGTACTGAGGCTTTTTAGGAAGTACAGGTTGGGATGATGATGAGGAAAGTTCTCCCCTCTGTGAGAGAACTGCTGGAGTTCATGGAGCTCTGCTTGGGGACGGATGAGGAGCCAAATGAGAGTGTCTGAGTTAGGATTAAAGAGCAGAGTGCAGCAGGTGACACAGTAATGGGTGTCTGCTGTAGGCTACCTCATCAGGAGCAGCAATTAGATGAGGCCTTCTGCAGACAGCTATAAGTAGCCTTTTATTTACAGGGCCTGGCCCCCGTGGGTGACTTCAACCACCCTGGAATCTAATGGTGGGACAACACAGCAGGGCACAAGCAGTCCAGGGAGTCCTGGAGAGCGTTGATAACTTCCTGACTTGAGTGACAGAGGAGCCAATGAGGAGAGATACTCTACTGGATCTCAAAGAGGGAAGATCTGGTTGTGCATGGGCAAGTCAAAAGCAGCCTTGACTGCAAAGACCATGAGATGGTGGAGTTCAGGGTCCTGAGCGGAGAGAGCAGGGCAAGAACCAAGCTCACAACCCTTGACTTCAGGAGGGCAGATTTTGGCCTCTTCAGGAATCTGCTTGAATAAGTCCCATGTGATAGGGCCTTAGAGGGAAGAGTGTTCCAAGAAAGCTGTTTAATATTCAAGGACTACCTCCTTCAAGGTCAAGAACAGTTTATCCCAACAAGTATGAAGTCGAGCAAAAATCCAGAATATCTAGTAATACGTTGGATATGCTAATCAGAGGGAGACCTTAGAGGAGAAGGCAGTGCCCTAAAAAAATCTAGTGTACCTTTTATACCTTTGAAAGCATAACTTTTCTGGAAAGATTAATTAATATTCCTCATCTGTCTGGAATAAATACATGTGACAACAAACAGGCAAAATTAGCCTCATAATATCATTAATCAACTGTAAAGACTTGTCTGCAATACCAAATGAACTTGGAGAACCCCCATGACCTTGATAAGACCATGCTACGAAACTGCTTTGTAGCATGGGTTCCAATTAGTGCTGCCCATGGGTTTCTTACATGAAACTGTGGAGTTTTCATGTGGACTCTTTCTCTGAACACAGGAGAAGGAATCGGCTTCACGCACAAGTCGATGGGAAAGAATTTAGAATTTCTTCATTTACTGCAGTCTGAAGAACTTTAGGTCACACTTGTTAGAACTCTCATGACGTGCTTTACAAGAACTGTCTGTGTATAGAACTTGTGTATGTTAGTGCTTCAAAGATAAATGCAGTAAGTCATAGTTGACTGATGTCTTAAGTCGGAAGAATGTTAGTCATGGCTTCCATTCTATAAAGTAGGTCTTGCAATTTACTGTTTCACCTATTTGGTTGCATAGCTTGTTCGTGCTTTGCTCTTATTGTGCTGCAACTGTCTACAGAATGTAGGTAAGTTGGTTAAACTACAGACTAGAGATGATAATTCCCACCTATAATGTTTCATGACTTCAGATGTTACCAGTGACAGTTTTTGCCGTTTAGTTCACATGTGGAGTCTGTATAATAATTTGCATGACTTTGCTTTGCTGTTTTAAGCATTATTAATACACAAACCCATGGCCAGCCTGACAGAAGTCTGAGATTGTTACTGAACTATGGAGGTGGTCACCTGTTGGTCATCACTTTAAATCATTAATAGCTCAACAGGAATTTAATAGTTGTTTTTTACAAAATGGATATTTAGGAGCTCCTACTTAAGATCAATGAAACCTATATCTTGCTTTCTTGTAACAGATTCACTACCATTCTTTCTGTTAGATTGTGAACTCCTAGGATTCAGACTGTCTTTATTAGTTTACATATACATAAATGCCTCTTCACTGCTGAAATTAATTGGGCCATAAAGCAAGAATCACAATTCTTTTTCTCACTGTAAACTTTTTTAATCGCAGCTGCAGTAGACAAGGAAATGCAGTGAGTATCAAGGATGACCCTTTATTATTTCGCATTCAGCTTTATGATTTTTTTCCAAAAGACTTTATGGGGTTGCCAACACTGTAGTATGACAATTTCAGGAAAAAAAAAAAAAAAAAAAAAAAAAAAAAAAAA
>VYZM01002531.1:97977-146376 GCA_013398915.1 Dromas ardeola | reverse complement strand
ATAAAGTCTTTACAGGAACCATACATCAATCATGATTTGGAAAGGCCAAGTAGTTTTAGGAGTAGGACTCCATTAGTATAATTCTCAAAGACAGCGAGAAATTCTAGCTGCTACATTTTAGAAATTAGATAGATTAATTAGAGTACTGAAGCTATTTGGCCTGATATATTAGGACTGATAGTGCTAGAATTGAACTGCCTAACAAAGTAAAGAACCAGAAGCTCTGGTACTCTAGAAATTTCTCAAGCTCAGCAAGGAGAAGACACCAGCTGTTCTGACCTGCCTAGGTTTGCTCAAAACCAGTGAACGCGTAGTGGCACCTTGAGGTACCTGTGGTACGAACAAGTGGCAGACAGAGGTAGGGACAGAGCAAGGATCCTAGACTTCATTTAAAATTAATCAGCAATTTAAATGGGGACTGTCACATTGCTGTATCTATTCCCAAGTAATATCACAACTAAAATAATTCCTAATTAGGAATTTTTAAGTATGTAAAGGACAAAATGCAAATGTAAACAAATATACAATTAGCTTTACAATCTCGAACAACTGTTCAAGTAAAACATCAAAAATTCTGCACTATTTAAAAAAAATTATATAACTTGTTATAGCATATAAATTAGCATAAGACAGGTTGTCCATTTCCACATGACTGTAAAAGGTCTTAAACAACCTTGTCTAAATTCAGTGTTGAACCTGCTTTGAGCAGGTAGCCCCACAAGAGGCCTCCTGGAGTTCCTCCCAGCTCAGATCATTCTGTGAAGTGGAATAGGAAGATAAAGTATTTTTGGCAAAAGTGTTCAAAACAATGGTCTCTCTTTCTTATTTTGGGGGCAGAACAGTGGAATATTATATTTTGGGACAATTCAATGACAACAATACACTTTGCATGCGTACAAATGGGAAAAAGAAACATTTCACTAAAAAGTCTGCTTTCAATTCCATCTTCTTTTCCAGGAGGCTGTCCTAAACTCAAAAAACTTTGCTTCAAGTGCTGCTTGAGTACATGCTTTCAGCCCATCAACTACATCTTAAA
The DNA here is from genome assembly GCA_013398915.1 of Dromas ardeola. Classification (NCBI taxonomy): domain Eukaryota; kingdom Metazoa; phylum Chordata; class Aves; order Charadriiformes; family Dromadidae; genus Dromas; species Dromas ardeola. Next base: position 145,340 of record VYZM01002531.1, on the reverse strand, counting down.
AATGTACATTTCCTCAAACATTTATCAGGCCCCACCTACACAGTTATTTGGCTGAGTACAGAACAGTATGTCTAATAAATATCATAAAAGTTCTCCTCAGACAAAACAAAGTATTTTCACATTGTTAATCTATTTTCCTTCATTCACTAATTTCTATTTTTGATATAATATTTCATTAAAGATAATTACATGGAAAACTAGGAAGTCTGGAGCCCTTCCAGTGGTTGCATCAGACATCGATTTACCTCTGCTTTTGAGAATTATTTTAATAACTCTCTAGACTTTTAGCATGAACAAATATAGCATTCAGCAAGGAAGCATAGCTCTCTCCATTTAAAGACAAAAATCAGCAAGGTTCTTCTCTAAGAGGATGGCAAATTTGCCAAATGTTTATTTCTTTTCCTTGTAAAAATTTGTCTTAAACTTCAGTAACATCGTCACACTGAACCAGACTGAACAGAGTCTGGTTCTATGAGAACCAGAAAATGTAAGAGAAAAACTGAAAGCCCCCAGTCTCCAGAATCCAGTCTCTAGAAGTTAATGGACCTTTCTACAGGCACCTTGCATGTTGTTATAGCACATTGTTATGGCAAACACTGACTTTTATTCCCTGGGTCGTACCACAGTAATCTCTGAAGGGTTCTCAGATACTTTGTGAGGGCAGCACTGAAGGATGTGGGCTTCAAATGCACTGTATTGCTGTAATTTCATTATCACATGAAACATCACTCAGAATCTTCTCTCTACAATGTGAAATTTCAGACTGCTCAAAGACAGTAAATACCCCTGGTCCCATCACCATCTGGATCTAGCCCATGAGCACTCGAATTCTTGATTGTCCCACTTCCTATGACTTGAGGTTGGGAAGCCATCAACGTTTGACAAGTGACAGAAGGTCTCAGGGTGGCTAAAAATGGACTATGAGGCAAATAACTGATTTTTCATTAAGGATCTAACATTTAATGTTACTGAAAATTTTTGCCACGGTCACTGATTCCACTACCAGTCTGCTGCTCTGATCCCACACAGCACTTGATGTTAAATTTGCCTTGTGGCATGTGAACAGAGAGGAAGAATGTAGCCTGCTAACAACTAGAAATCCCCATTCACTCACCACACTATAAAAATACTTCATTAATAAATAACAATAAAAATAAAGTACTTGTAATTTCAGAGAATGAGGTCCTTCAGAGCCAAGTCATCAGAAATCCATTAAAGCAATGAAGAAATGGAAAACTACATGTGTATCAGAGCAGAGATCACCTGGACCATACACATGGTTGGAGCTTCAGGATTGCAACTGCTGGAAAAACTCCATTTGGAAGCTGGGAACCCCCATCACGTGAAATAGTAAGCTGGAATATACTTCTCAAAATCAGAACAGAAACAATCTTCAAGAAAGCATCAGTGGACCATAGACAAAACCAAGGCTACTCTTCTCTGCTACTCAACCAAGAGAAAGAGGGACGTGACAAGGAGCTTATTCCACGTGAGCGCTTTATCCATACGTACAAACAAGGGCACACAGACTCAATAATAACATAGAAATTAATAATAAAATATAATATAATAAGGTGCTTTTGGCTTATTCAGAAAGAGAGAGTGAAGCATTTGGACAAAATATAACAGCTGTAAATTCTGTCTCAGATGCTGATTACATCAGCAGAGATTCTGGCAGTCTAATTGTCTCTCGAAGCAGCACGGTAACAGATGCAGAAGGAAACACTTGCAAACATAAGAGGAGAGAGAAAATAACTCTTCAGTACTGAAAGAAGTTTTTAAAAGATGAAAGAACAGTGTGATGAAAAAAATGATTAAATTTCCACAGAAACTCATAAATAAATGTTCCTACAGCAGAGCTCAAGAGCCACTCGAAGCCTGCATTTTTTCTGAATGAAGCCCCAAAACCATATTTCAGTTGTTTCCACTCTATTAAAAATAATATATATGAACTTTTTAATGCTGCATTAAGTGACCTTCTATGAGAAAAAACCCAGCAACTATAGCTTGTACCTATGTTTAAAATTAACCAGAGATATTTAATCAAGATTTTATCTAGCTTCCTCCATATTTACTGAAACGCAATAATTAATATCAGGTATTGCTCAGAAGTTAAATGATAGATAAAAGTCACAAGTTAGCAGTTTTGACAATTTATTAAGAAACCTCAGCTAATTCAGTGCAGAAGGGAAACTGAGATTACCTTTAGAGAAAAAGAAGAATACAGCTGTTTTCCACTATGTCTAAAAAGTGTATCATCATAAGGAAATTGTAGAGATAGATACAGAAGTGGGATATGACACAACTGAATATTTTTCAAAAGTATGATAGAATTAATGCCTTTAAACAAGGCAAATCCTTCAATATGAAAAAAAGGAGATTACTTAAATTAAAATATTCAATCAAGAGAACTATGATTTATTAGAGAAAAATGTGGACTCTGAGTTAACCACAGGACTACATGATTCAAGTATGTTGAAGGAAAGTGCTATTATAAGACATCTATTTAAACAGAAAATCCAAAGAGATCTCCTCAGAGGAAAAAGAAAAAAACAACTAAAAAATATTTTAAAATATTAAAAAGTTAACACTTTAAAAGTTAACCACATAGCATACCAAGAATATTCACTTAACCTTTATCTTCATCTGAGAGAAATGTGACAATTATCAAATACTACCTAAAGAAAAGGATTTCTTTCTCACACATCTACGTGGACAATATGGGATCAGTAATGACTCCAGCAGAACCTTAAATGCTTTACTTCATCCTACATTAACTTTTCCTATTTGAATAGTTCATGTGCAGACATGTCAGATTTATATCCTGCAACTGAGGGATCTCAAGAAATTTTTCCCAGACTTCATAAAATAAATGTTCTTAAACTCTTGCATATGAAGCAGTGGTGGACTTCAGTACGTTATCAGCAGTCTTTTAGGAGCACGAAGAGAAGCCAAAAACCACAACATTGACTATTTTTGAACTACTGGTTGCTGTAGTGACTATAGAAATCTTACAGCATTGTAAAAAGAAAGGATGAAATCCACAGGACTTTACTCAAGTGAGGGCCACTGTATGAAATAAAAATTCCAGAACATCTATATTAGAATGAAAATTTGGAGAAAATTGCAATCTTATTTTGGACTTCTTTAATCTACAGAAAACTAGTTGAGACTTCTGTGCGATTTTTATGTGATTGAAACAATTATGTACGGAACAGTGGAAAACATATTACAACATGTATCTTAGAGAAAAGATATGAAAAACATCAAACTGGTACAGTGGATCATTAATTAAATACATATGAGTATAAATGGACAGAATAGTGCCAAATAAAAGATATATCATCAACATAAAACATAATGCTATATCTTAACTATGATCTGGCATATGGTCAAGTGTTAAAGCTAAAGCTGCATGGCAAATTTATGCATGGGATTTTCTGATTTTAGTTTGCCTTATCTGAAACTCTAACTTCTCTGGACCATAGCTGTGATACTAATTATATACATTTTACTTTAAAGATGTCTAGCCATATACGCCAGGATGTTAAGACAGAAAAAAAAAACCCTCTGGATCAATAAACTAAATCTTATGAAAAAAATCAGCTACTGGCTTAAATGTTAGAACCTTCTTCCCGCTTGTATTCCAAAACTGAAATTAACAAAATCAGTCTCAGCTGTTGCTTTATCCTTGAGTTGAGAAACATGCAGATTCAACCTCAAAGCGCAGCAACGACTGACTAGTTTTTCTTTACTCTTTCCCCTCTACCCTTTCTCCCAGGATTCTCAGACTTGGCCTACCTTGACCACACAGACTGGGCTTATAAACGATCCTCTGTTGTGGGAAGGATAAACAAAAATAAAAATAAAAGCTACTCCTCTCTCTTGCCTCACTTATGGCCTTACTTATGGAATAAGTAAGCTTTAGGTGTGCCAGAGAAAGGGAGAACTGACCTGTAATTTAACAACTAGCTCCTTTCACATACAAGACATGGGTTCTAATCCTTTCTCTTATAGAATCATAGAATGGTTTGGGTTGGGAGGGACCTCAGAGATCACCTAGTTCCAACCCCCCTGCCCTGGGCAGGGACACCTCCCACTAGACCAGGTTGCTCAAAGCCCCATCCAGCCTGGCCTTGAACACTTCCAGGGATGGGGCATCCACAACTTCTCTGGGCGACCCGTTCCACCGCCTCATCACCCCATAGTGAAAAATTTCTTCCTAATATCTAACGTGAATCTCCCCTCTTTCAGTTTAAAACTGTTACCCCTTGTCCTATCACTACACTCCCTGATAAAGAGTCCCTCCCCATCTTTCCTGTAGGCCTCCTTTAGGTACTGGAAGGCTGCTATAAGGTCTCCCTGGAGCCTTCTTTCCTCCAGGCTGAACAACTCCAACTCTCTCAGCCTGTCCTCATAAGAGAGGTGCTCCAGCCCTCTGATCATCTTCATCGCCCTCCTCTGGACTTGCTCTAACAGGTCCATGTCCTTCTTGTGCTGAGGGCTCCAGAGCTGGACGCAGTACTCCAGATGGGGTCTCATGAGAGCAGAGTACTCTTCTAAGCACTTACTAGTTTGCTTAATTTTCCTACAGATACAAGCTTCAATAAAGATAGTGATTACTCTTGGTTAATAAAAACAATGTGAAATTTTTAGTAGGTTACAACAAGGTTTTCTTTTGCTTTAGAGCAAATATGAAACTCCATGACTTCCTGTTCTTAAATATTCTTAATTCTTAGGAGCATAGCTTTTCCAAAAGGATTAAAAATAGCTAACTTCTGTCCGCTTTTTACAAACATAAGGTACTGTAATATAGAGGAGAAAGACAGGTATCATAATCAATCCAAAACTATGTTACAAAAGAACTCTTCCGTCTAAGTACACACCGTAGCAATTGTTCAGTATTGTCATATATTTCTAATTTTGCCTCCAAAAGTTTAACACTGTGTATATAAATAAAGTAATTTAGTGGTATTCTACTTCAGCCTCACCATTCAGTGTCTGATTTTTCTTTTCTGACATCATTATTACATAAGTATGTTCCAAGAAAGTGGTGTTTATCTCAGTTTTAATAACATAAGTGAGCCTTTAATATTGTTGGGTGAAATTAATTTGCATACAAAATATGTTTACAGTACTGGAATAGAGGAATTTGCTTTCCCTTCCAGAATTCACAGAACAAATATTACATATTCATAAGTATATTTTAATAAATATGGACTGATCTGAGACTACCAGTGCTTTTCACACTGAACTGCAAAATGCTACAAAATCTTGGGTTAAGTTTCATTCACCATAATCTGGAGTCTAATACAAGAGACAAAAAAAATAATAAATTAAAAATATTAACAGAAGAATCCTAACTCCACTGAAGTCAATGTCCCTATTGATTTTGATGCAAATTTAGGCAAGAATAATAACATGGTATTTGTGAGGTTTTTTATTTTTTATTTAATTGCTCTTTGATTTAATACACTTCAGCTCAATAAAATTAGTTGCTTCTTCCTTTAGGAACTATATCAGCTGTCCAATGAACGTAAAAGACAGGAAGGCAGACACCAATGTTGAGGATTTGTTGATTGCTGTGTACATACCACCTTTCATCATTCCCACTTCATAGCATTTTCTTAGTCGGCAAGCCTGGCAACTCTTTCTTCTGTTCTTGTCAATGGTGCACTGGTTAGTAGCAGGACACATGTAGTCATTGTGCCCTGCAAAGCCAGAAGGAAAGTAAGGACACAGTTATACACAGACATAACAGAACTGCCTACGGCACTCTCTTATTTTTCATTGAGCATTTAGTACAGCACCTAACATTTTGGGAAGAAGGTAGGGTTACCACCATAATCTGTGACAAAAGTACTGATACAGATAGTGAAACTAACATCTATTCACAATACATTTATTCATGAGTTCTTTAAAAGTACTATTAAAAACACAAATTACAGCTTCTGTAGAATAATTAAAATAATGAACAATTAAAGCATTCGCAAAAGAAGATAGATTAATATGAACAAGTCCCTTGATTTCCGTGCTCTTAGCCTGAGAAATGCAATGCCATCTTGTCCATGTGCCTGTGTTGATGTTTAACCAACAGACTGCACAAAATGGTTTGAGGTTTATAGAATTAAAAGGGCGTATGTACAGAACGTTTTTTAGTATCTATCACAATCTGGGGCAGTTAAGAAACAAACAGCAACATAAAACAGAAGCAACAACCATTCATTAATTGTATCTCAGGGACAAATCAATACCTAATTCCAATTGTATGTCTACTGATGTATGCAAAAACTTTTTGTCATGACAAATTCTTAAATTACCATATGCTGCAGCCAAGTTTGGTACTGGTATCTTTTCCTTCGGAGTTCCACTTCCTCATTTATTACCCTCTACATCTCAATTCTCATTATAAACATTTTCAGCGTACCATAATTTTTTACTGCCAACAAGCCTCTATTCCAATTTTCTCTTAAAATATGTGTGCTTAAGCGTGCTATAAAATTATTTTCCAACCATAGACAAAGTTTATCAAGGATAAAAAAGACTATCCAAAATGATCTTATTGGTGCTCTCTATTCATCTAACAACAACTAAGGTACAGCACAAAACGAAACATTTTTACTGCAGAACTGTTTGTTCTTTCTTTCAGGTCAAGGGATCAGCTTGAGGTAGAGTAGGGTGGAGGTTTGACAGAGGCCTTGGTCTCATCAAATCATCTATCCTTGACTAGAAATTAGAAAATAGAGTAAAAATTACTATCAGATTACACGAGGAACATCTGCTCTCTAATGCTACATAACTGGGATCCAATCAAAATAAGCAGCCAAACTATAAACTTGTTAATATGGTGACAGCTGACTACACGCTCTCTCAAATAGACAGTATTATTATTTTTTAGCTCTACTTGACGGAACGATACAATACTGGAAATATCTGAATCCACAGGCTTTGCTCTAGGACCGAGGCAAAGAGATAAAACAGAAATACTACCTCAACCTCAGCATGAAAGACAGTTTTAATTTTCAGTTCCTCTGGTAGGATACAGACTGTTCTATATCTGATTCAAAACATTTCGCATGTAGGGAAAAAAAAAATTGAGTCAGCTTCATATAAAAACAGCCTCAACCATACAAAAAAGCATTATCTACAGGGAAAAGGAGCAAAAGGTAAAGCCATGTTTTAAGAAAAAGCACTTTTATTGGGTCACACTAAATCGCAGCAAAAGATTGTAGCACCTAACCTCAGTCACCAGCCTTGTTTTATAAGCCAAGCTCTGAAATAGCACAAGAAAGACAGAAAACTTTGATTACTCTTTTTAAAACAAAGATAGACTTTGATAGAGTACCTGATCTTCCTCCTAGTGAGGTTTAAAGGTAAATTCACAAGAGGAATGAACACAGGCTCTGAATTTGGCAAATAATTCAGAACAACATTTAGCTCCCTGTAAAATAAGGAGATAACTGTTCCCACTTAGGTCAAAGCTGAACACATGCTTACCACCTTTGCTGGACTGGCTGATGCTCATAAGGTTCAGCTCTAAAAAAAAAAAAAAAGTAACAATATGCAAAAATCAAAAAACAAGTAGAATCAGTATCAGCAAGGCAGCCACCCTTTTTTGCAGTGCTTATGTGGGTGATAACCTTTTCTTCTGCTCTGAAACTAGATTTCCTTATGCAAACTGTAAGCATTTGGGAATAGGCATTCAGTTTGTAGAATAGTACATCAAATAATCCTATTTGTGATAGAGCTAGAAATCAACATGATTCATATTATCATATTTTCATATCTGTCCTGGTTTTGTCTTAAATATATGCTTTAAAAGTTAGCATAATTAGTCTTTTTTCATGCACGTGGCCCGCACCTTAGACAATCCACTCTTCTTTCAAAGACTTCACAGAATAAAACCTGTAAAATTGTGAATGCAAAAAAAGAAAGAACTGTATGTGAGGGGCATGCTTCTTCAGATTGCAGGTGCCATAGTGTCATTGTTTAGACTTCATATTTGCTGTAAATCTAGGAAGAAGATTTAATATTTCACATAATTTTTGGTTTAGTTTAACCAGTATGCCTTCAGGAGACTGGAAAAGATGTAAGCAACCAGAAGAAAATGTTGGACAATTAGAGTATACATTAGATATGATTATGAAATAAATTAGCAAAGAAGGAAGAAACAAAGGGAAGAAGGAAGGCAGGGACCTTTCCTGCTTCTCCACAATACCATTTGATTTCAAGTACTCAGTCACAGGAAGTGAGGAAGGAAGTTTCCTTTGCAAGGCACAGACACACACTAGGGCAGTCTAGCTTGTGGTGGCATGGAAGGGAAAAAGGTAGAAGAACACAATTAAGGTATAGGTAATATGCAAATACAAGTTTTATTTTAAAATGAAATAGTATAACTCAATAACTCTGCTGTGAAATGTATTATCTTTTAACTATTCTACCCTTTATTTTGTTCTTGAAGCTCACCTCTTGGCAAAGCTAATTCTGAACAATCTGACTTATTAGAAAGGATTCCTCACTGTTGGGAATTGTCAACATTAAAGTGGGACACATCAACAGGTGCCCAGCTGCCCTGCACTTCGTTTTCATGGTATCCGAAGAGTAATACATGCTAGAAGAGAGGCTAGTTAGGCCATTTTGATAGCTGGTAGCACTTGCCACTTGGACTCTGTGGTCTTATTGTTAGTTTTTAAAAATAAATTATCAGATAACCTGCACAAAATTAAAGGCAGTGAGTTTAATAGGGTAGAGCCTCTACTTTTAATCCCCCCATATGTATGACTTGCATTGTCATGAGCTACAAAGGAAGAGTTTAAGGTAACTATTGGAGGAGCTTGAGGAGAGGTGGTTTGTTTTTCTTACATCTCACACATTGTACATTTTAAATAACATTAAGTAAAAATAACATTAAGTATTTTCATAGCATATATTTGTTATATGCTGAAGTCTTTCCAGAACAGGGTGCAAAGATCTGCCTCTTTTCTCACAGCACTACCTTTAGATGTGACAATCTGTATGATAATGACCAACAATGGGGTGGGGGGGAAGGTTGAGGAAGCAAAGTGTCAACAAGATGATAATGGCTGAAATTTGGATGACTTTGAGTTTATCCTAACCCAGCCTGTCATAATCAGAGCTTTTTCATACTGCACATGCCGTCTGACCTTCTCTCGTCACCATGAGTCACGTGGCTAATATTTATGTTCAGAGACTCATGGCTGTCATTGGTAATGTTCTCAAGGTATCTGTGGTGTATGCAACAGCGGTGTATGCAACAGCAGTGCATACTTGAATCGGAGTGGACCGATGATTTATCTGTGAGGTCTTCAGTCAGCAAAACACTCCTTATTTCTTTAAAGTTAAGTGTTACTACATTCAGCAAAACATTTAAGCATCTGTGTACTTCTGGCAAGGAGTTCCAGCACAGTATATATGGTTAAATTAAGTACGTGCTTGAGTATTTCACTGAACTGCAGCTTTGAAGAGCTGAATTCATTTTGTCCTTGACCAGCAAGAATGAAAATTAAGGTCATATTAATATATCAATGGCAATTAACATAACATAGAAATATTTTTTCTTAAATGTGTAAACATTTGCCATATTATATTCCAATAACCATCAAGATGGAATAATTAGTTTAAACAGTGCAAAAGTTTTACAAAAAAATGAACTTAAGAAACCAACACGTCAGCGTGCCAGCTAAAGAATGCTTGATGACGATTCTACAAAGCCAATAAAGGAACATTTTTGTCACGTGAATTTTGTATAACACCTAAACTGATGTAGTTGAATTGCCTCATCATACATTTCAAACAAAGCCATAAATAATTATTATCCTTTTACTGTAATTATTCTTTTCAGTCCTCAAGTCACACAAATTTCTTAAACTATTCTTTATCTATCTGCATAAGCCATCTGCCAGCTAAGCCGTAACCTATGAAAGCACCAGGTCCCTCTATGATCTTATTCTGACTGTGAAATTGGCAGAATTTTATACGTGTAGGTGAAGGGAAGGCTTGAGTGTACACTTTATCCACACCTTAAGATGCCAAGAAAGTGACGATTGGGAAGACTGCAGATGAGAAGCAAAACTTTGGAAAGAATAGGCTCAATAGCAAGTGGAAAGTTTTCATAAACAGTAAAAAGAAAAAAAAAAAACCAGCACCTAGACATTGCATATGCTAACCCAGTATGAACAAATGTTGAATGTAAAATAAAAACTTATACCAATTTTAATTTAAAGTGACCCAGTAAAACCGCACGGATTGATTTTAAAGTCTCACTCTTTCTTAACAGGCTTCACAAAAGAACAGAAGGTTATGTCTGATTACTTTATAAGCACAGACACTCAAATTCACAGCTTAATTACTCTCAGACAAGGTCTTAGGATTTGAAATTTGAGTTCTGTTAGCAGCTACCCAGCACTGCTGAGAAGATTCATCATTTTCTGTTTTTAAACTAGCAAGACATTACTACACGTGACAACAAGGAAAAAGGCCTAGAAGATTGTAAAACATACTTCCTTACATCCAGTGAGGAAGTCCTCCTCCTACGCATACCTCAGAAAGAATGGTCACAGAACCACTGAAGAATGAGAAAGGAGGAAAGGTTAAAATCTATACTCTGTATTATGTCCTTCAGCTGTGTCCTGTAGCTCCCACACTGAGTGTTCACCTTCTAATGGAATCTTTTGCCTTCACATATGTGTAGCACTGTTCACAATAGCAGTTAATTCATGCCAAATTTTTATGATACCGACCTTTCCTTTAACCTTTCCATATACTATTTCAGCTAATAGGAAAAAGTAAGAAAGAAGAATGAGAATGGGCATTGCATGAGGATACCAAACTTACTGCCATCTCACCAGCTTAATAATGTATGAACATATACATTAAGAAAGGGTGACATATAAGAAGTAAACCACTATTTAACTGTATAAATATAAAATTATATTTTCTACTCCAGCAGATAATTTCAAAGTTCTTATTATTGGCTTTAGTCCTAAAATTTCAATTGGTCTTTCATCTAGTATTTCAGGATTATGATACCACGTGCAAAGTCTACTTTTACACCAATTCCATTCCCATCTTTTTTAATTTTAGACAAGATAACAAAATAGGAAGCATATTTTTTCCTCACGGCAAATAAAAAAAGACGCCAATCCAGATCCCAATCTCTACAAAATCTGGCAAGGAGTGTGACATCTAGTTTCTGTTTCCCTATCTGATAAATCACAATTGTTTTAAATCCTTGGCACATGATTAAACCAACAGCTGTGTTAAAGGAAAACCTCCCACAACGCACTACTCACAATCACCTCAATATGATCCCTCCAGAGACAAAAAGCGCTTTCAGAGAAAATCGTAGGCAAGCCATGGTCATCTTATTCCCATCGACTTTGAGTGAAATCTCATGTATTTTTAGCTTCCCAGTTTGAGTTTGAGCTAAAATGGGAAGGGGTGGAATTCTATTACAGAAAACTCCCACAACTGACATAAAGAGACAAAAACGTTAAAAATATTGCGAATTACTCTTGTGCACTTAAAATCCAATCACTTGCTAGCAACAAGAAAAATTAATATAATTCTATTTTTATTCCAGGTATAACATCAGGTTTTGGACTGTGATAGGACCTATTGAATAAGCTTAGCTAGTCTTATTTTATATTAGGACCTTTGGTACCTGAATGGTTTCTGGTATCATAAAGTTTGCAAGGAGCTGCAATGTATTTATCCTCACAGTACCCCTGTAAAGGAAGTGCTGGTATTTGTATTTTACAGGGGGGGGACATGGGGTTCTCACTGCGCTGACCATGCTGTGGACGTGGGCATTTCTAAGCACAGTGAGTTTTCTGCATTGAAGTCTGTGAAACTGGAACTGCAGTACAGTCAACTCCTGGTATGTTAAATTATAATACTAATCTTTAACATCAGTATTTGACAAAAAGCCCCTTTTCTACCCTACGTATCACCTTCTCATGCAAAGTAAAACCTAGTTATGCTCTTCTTTCATTTACTGATATATATATCTGTGCTCCTTGGTTTGCTCACTTACACCACCCTAACATTATCCATGCCCTATAGAAGATTCATCCATTTTTTAATTTAAGAGGTCAACAAATATCTTATTCTGTTGTCCTAGCCATATTTTTGAGTGGGGAATAACTGTGTTATTTATAACAATGGAAGTTCAACTATTTCAACAATTTGTAACTAAATTAAATCAAATCTTTGAGAAAAATACATAATCTTATTCAAAGAATTCAGACACTGAGATATTTTCTACATCTATTACTAAATTATACCAGCAGTTAACTGCCATGTTAGTTCTTTTACACTAACTCTGAACTAGTATGCATACTTCAATAAAGTTTGAGAATAGTCTCCTTTTGGAAATAAATTATGTCAAAGATCACTTCATGCACTTCCAGTAAATTTATCATTTTAGTCATCTTACACAGTTCTCTCTAGTTTGATTTCCACTTCTTAAAAGTGACTGCAAAGGACAACTTAACCTACAGAAAATCTGAAAGTTCATGGGAGTGAAACTTATGGAGCCAGTTTAAATCAATAAACCCACCTGAGTTAAATGAGATCACAAAAACATATTTCCCTTCACAGTCTCTAAAACCAAGTGGAACAGTTAAGCACTTTCCTGCTGGACAAACAAACGTTCTCTTGTAATTTGTAAATGTAAAGCTTTTTTCACTTTTTTTTCTTTTTTTTTTTTTTTTGTGAATATTTTGAACTGCTGAAGGCTCAGCCCTGAGCTAGGAACAATGTGAGTTTCCAAACATTAATTAAATACTTACAACAAGAAATACTGTTCAAGGGGTTTTTTGTTGCTTGATATGGCACTACAATCATATTCCAGAGGAAGTAAAACGCCGTTAAGGCTAGTAATACAGGACACATTAAGTACGGCTTCTAAGGGCTAGGAATTTTGTCTAGGAGGCAGGAAAGGCTTTGGACTTGGCAGAGGAAGAACCAGTGACCATTTATAAAATTAGATAACAATCAGTGAGTGTTCTCTACTTTATGGTAAAGTACGTTACCCAAATTCAGAAAGGCTTTCAACGCTGCCTGGGGTGGCATTTCATATGTAAGCTAGAAAAACATAGCTTAGCTGATTTCAGAAAACCAGTTTCAGGGAAGAATTATCAGAGTTCACTACTACAATGAAAGCTGATATTGAATTAGGCTCCATAGTGTCTGTCCTGGATCCAGTTCTATACAGTATTTTCCTCACTGATGGGAAATGGACTGGAGTATTTATTTTATTAAATATTATTCACTTGTAGATGACATTTATATGTGTTAGAAGAACAGAGAAAAGACCAGACTACTCTGCTAGTCAGACAGAAATAAATCTGAAATAAACGGCAGGAGTCTACAGGATGAGAATTCTAAATTATCTTGGCAAACCGGAGATAGCACATGGGGAAAAACCTCGCAAAAGTAAAGGATCAGTACAAATCACTACATTAAAACAGGAATAATCAGATGCACAAAATAAGATGGGAAAGAAGTGGTTCCTTCTATAGAAAAGTATGCTTAAGTTTATTCTGCATTAAACACTGATTATGAGTGAACAGTGTCATGTTTTTATAAGTAAGCAAACATTACAGTGTGATGAATGTAGACAAATACCACCGGCTGGGCTTGTAAGGTAGTCCTATTGCTCTGTTCAGTACTCGTAAAGCACGTTACAGAAGGAAATCATGCTTCAAGAGAAAAAAAGAAAACAGGACAAAGTGGAGAATCTCCAAAGCAAAATAACTAGAAGATCAGAAGTCTAGAAAACAAAACCTATGAGAAAAGGATGAATAAACTGTGCTTCTTCAGGTTAGGTAAACCAGAATAATTTATTTTTTTTAAAGTGTCATAGCAATCTTCCATGTTTGGAAGTCTGTTGCGGAATGAAAGAGAACAATTTGTTTCCTGTGGCATGATAGACAGGAAAATAAGTGATGATCTTAACCTGAGGAAGAAAGATTCAAATTTCATAGTAACCTTCAAAGATAAGGAGAATAAAACATTGTATCAGGCTACAGGTTTTTAAGAAGCAGTTCGATAAACACATGTAAGGAATTGGCAACAGTTGATCCTATCGCAGAACAGAAGGTTGGACTAGGGCTCAAGGTCCACTGCAGCCCTATGATTTGCTTAGACCATGAAAAATAAGGAAGTATCTTGGATGCGAATATCTTAAGTCACTTCCACATCCATGCTGAACACAGCACTTAATACTCACTGGAAAAGTACCACATTCAAAATTGCCTTACTAGGAAAAAAGAGGTATTGACTCTTGCCTTGCAGTAACACCCTAGTTTCTGAAACAATATCATCATCAATTAGACTGCTGAATTCCAAATGTTTTTTAGGGGACAAGGATCAGAGCATGTGTTAACTCAAGGGGTTCTAGAGAAAAGCTACTAAAAACACAAAAATAAATCAAAAGAACTTTCAGAAGAACCCGGCTGACCACAGGCTGTTAGAGAAGTTCCAATGATGGCTAAACCCTGGTGGACTTCCCAAACACAGTCTCTAGACTTTAAACTTCCAGCAATCACCTATCTCTTAAACTGGAAACGTGTTTTCCACTTTGAGACTGGACACCCGTCTGCAGTCCCCTATTTATTGGCTGTGATTACCTCTGCTAGTCTCACTTAGGTTCATGTTTTGTAGTTTTGCTCTTTCTGCTGACAACATAGAATCAGTGTACAAGCAGTCTTATTAGGGAGTTTCTGTCTTCTTGGCTGCAGGATCTGTGCAGCATTTGCTGCTGTTATCAAACAGATTACAAAAATACCAAGAAAACAAAAGGAAATAATGGAAAGTTAAAGGGAAGATCTCAGAAACCTCCCAAATTGACAATATTGAAATTGCTGCACTGCGGCATTACCTAAACACTCACTTATTAATCATGTTTTACCAGTGGAATTCTCTCCAACTCAAAAGAAAGTATGTATTACCACCACTCCTAGCATTAAAGTTTGAACTACATACTTTCAACAAAGTACAGCACTATCGCTGTGAAGTTAAAACAATTGATAACACTTAAAGCCTACTGCCAAAACTCTCCTACTTGATGGTCAGAAGGAATAACTGTTAAATAAAATCCATTTTAAGCCACACAATTAAAATACTTCCCAGCTTCAAGAATTCCTGCACTTCAGAGACCACTATATCTCTGTGATCGAGACATTAATGACAGGCCTCTGGAATCCCTCAGCATGCCTATTCATCCATTCTCAGATGCCAACCTATTCTTGCGGGGCTGGTACTGCCTTGCATCACATAGTAATTCTTTACTGAATATTTGTGAAATATCCCAGATTTTTGTCTGAGTATACAGCTGTGAGAAAAGGCAGAAAAAGTGCACCTGAAAAACATCAGAAGGGCATATGAAGGAGGCAGAGAAATAGAACTGGGGATTTCTAAAATACTTCAGCAATTCTGAGATCGAGATACCCTCCAGTGTAAGGAGTCACCCCTCATTTGTTCTGAATCCCTTGAGCTCTCACTGGGGGTTCTCAGCCCCACATACGTAGGCATTTGTTGCATGCTTGTCAGAGATGGTAAGAGTAATTCCTTCCTGTCCCCTACCCTTTGGTGGCTATCCAAAAAACATGTGAATTAGATGGAGGGGGAAAGAACGTGTGAGTCACAAGGGGATTTTTAATTTGTAAATGGCATTTGTAAGGATGATGTTGAAATACTTCATCTAACTCTGCCATCCAAATTTTAAAGAAGCTCTTATGGGGGTGGGGGATCAGAAAAGGTGCAAAGACAAAGGACTCAGAAGATAGAAATATATACAGCAGGAGATTGAAACATTTTAGCTCACTTAAGATATCAAGGTGATTTAACAATTTCAGTTATAAGAACTTCCCACAGGAGAGAGATACTAGATATTAAGTCTGCTTTGTGGATGTGATGTAAAAGACAAAATAATTCAAATTAGAAAGGTAACTTTTTAGCAGATGGGAGGAAAAATCATTAGAATAAGCAATCATTGTAAGAAAGCTCTTGAGCCCACAGATCAAGGCTGAGCATTTTCTAAAAGATTTACCTCCATCAAGTTACCAGGCTTTGTACACGGATAGCATATAAAGTTTATATTGAGAAGATGACCAGACTTAATGATCTAATGGCCCTTCTTGGTCTTAAAATCCATAAATATTTTAGTAGAGAAGTACAGAGTGCTGTGATGTGACTGCTTGTTATGCTTCTGGATTCAGGTCAGTTGACCAAGTACACTCCTGAAGGCTACATATGCTGGGCAAAGAATAAAGCTCTCTTCTATCACCAAGCAACACAGTGTTCTTGGTGTTATATGATTTTTTTCTCTCCTGTGAAACATTATACATTAATATCAGTCAGCACAGAGCTTTCTCAAAACAAGGTCCCAAATCACTTTTGGGACATAAACTAACAAAATAGACTGACACGGGCAGTTTCAGGAGGCAGTTGTGATTTCCCCCCAACCATCTGTTGTTTAAACAAAAATGAGCAGTTGCACATATTGAGAGACAGTTACTAATTCAGGTTACCTTTTAAGCTTTAATTGTTTGACAGCAAAGAAAAAGAACTTAGCATTTAAAACTCACAAAATATTTCCAGAACCATTCCAGCTCCCCTGCCCTGGATAAAAATTAAGCTACTCATCTCCACCTCGGTTAAGTTCCAATGAAGATGTGAGTTTTCAAAAAATTTAAGTATATACTTATGTAAGTAAGCATAGATAACCTCAGATATTACTGAGAATAACAGATACACAGGGAGGAAATGGATTACCCTATACAGCTTGTTCATTGCTCATGTCTGCACTCATTTTTTCCTGTGGTTCTCTTAAGAACCATATAGAATGTTCGACTACAGTCCATTAAGAACATCAGACTTCACTACAGTAATTCTCCTATCAAATCTCTGATGAGAAGTATTAAAATGACCAGTCGCCTCTGCATCTATATATGTATTGAGAAATACAGGACAGCAAAGCACAAAAGTTATGTTGCATTTAAAGAAAGACACAGAAGGCACATTATAAACAATAATAAAAAACTTTGCCAAAAGCATTCTGTGTTACTTTTGTTCATACAAACAAGTCCTTTGTGCCTCAATACAGTTTAATTATATGATTCCCAGGAAATTGTTGTCCCTGTTTTAGGAATGTTTATCATATATACAATGCAAATTCAATAATATTTAGTCCACGTATTCTTCTACACATATACCTAATACTTTAGCAGTATTCATTCCTAGATATCTGATCACAACCTATTTAAAATTATTACCGTCTGCAAGGTAAATTGCATGTTTTCTCATGTATTCACAGTCTAAAAATTATTGTCATTTTCATAAATTGGACACATGCCCAATGAGAACATGAAATTGCTGAGGTAGATATCTCTTGCAGATTCAGTGGGTAATTCAAAAAATCCCTTAGCTCATCACGACTGCATACCTATGACTTTAAAAGTCCTTTAGCAGACTTTTCATACCATCTGTGATCACAACTGATCACAATTCTCTCATAAGTACTCATATTCTTGAATTACTTTCTTGATACTAGCCTATTTCATTTTTTAATGTTAACCACAAAAGAAGTGGATCAACTGGAGAAAGTACAGAGGAGTTCAGCAAATGGGATCAGAAGTCTAGAAAGCATGTTCTACTGAAAGAAGTGGGTTTGTTTAGTCTAAAAAAAGAGAAGACTGAGGAAAGATATGATAACGGTCTTCAACTATGTAAAAGGTTGTTTTAATAAGCCTTATTCATGCCCACAAGGGATAGGGCAAGAAGCAATGGGCTTAAATTAGAGCAAACATGACTCAAAGATCAAGAAAGGCATTTTACTGGACACGGGAAACTTAAGTTTTAAATTTTTAAAGCTTACCTACCTAAAAATTATGTTAAGTGTATAAATGTAGCAAGAAACAATTTACTAATTAGCATGTACTGTAGCACAAATAGATAACAGATCCGTTGTGAACGATCACATTTGTCCGCATGGAGACTAGGGCAAAACCACCCAAGTGCTGACATAAAACCATGGAACTCAATGAAAGAGTCAGATTCAGTTCTTCTTCCATAATGACCAAAAGCTGAAGAGATGTGCTGTACAATTACTTGACAACTAACTCTTACTTTTGCTTAAGAATATTTCAATTTTCACTTGTTGCTGATTTAGTTCAGTTCGACAATGAGGACAGAATTTCACAATTCTAAGAATAATTCTGATTAGGTCAGGGGAACTCAAAACAAAAAATAATGGAAAACTCTCGATAAGGGAGCTGTTCTACCTCCGTCACAACTTTAAGTAAATTATTCCGATGTTAAGAGTCAAGCATTTTACCCTTTCTTCCTCCAGTGTTGCTTATTATTGACCTCTGGCTGTAACCACTCTCTTTTCTAAAAATCATTTCAATGAGTGGAAAAGTAAAAATACAAGTAACTATTAACTAATCACTGACATTCAAATAATTCCATCAATGTCTACCCCACAGAAAATCTTTCACTTTTTTCTTTAAGGGGGGCAAAACTCTGAGCTGAATGCTGGAAGTCTTATTTAACTGACCTCAGTGGTAGTCATGCAACAAAACAGGCAATAATCACACCTTGTGATATGCCGTAAAAACTGTTCCTCACTAGGTTTGCTTCAAAAAAGGAGCAACAGGAATTTTTGTGCCTATAAATCCCCGGGAGATTTAAAAAAAACTATAGAAAACTAACTAAAGCATAGTGTTTTACTAGTTTTCTGTTTGGAAAGGAAGAAATCTGTTTTCTTTTCTTTTCCAAAATAAGACTTAGATACTGAACAGTACCTGAATTTTCAGTAGAATCACACTTACTTCTTACTCAGGTTCAGAGATGTTGAACAAAGCAAAATACTATCCATTCCACCGCATGCCATTTAAATCAAGAATTAATCTGGTCACAGTAATTAACATTGTTTCTGTTAGATGCTCCACTGGACACCTTTCACAGTATACTTTTAGCCATGACAAGACAGTGAACTAAACCATTCTTGTCTATAGTTCAAAGCCGTGCTTTGCTGACAGATACAAATACTATTTCATCAAGGAAACGTTCCTTTTCAATATTGGTTCTCAAAAGACATCTCACAGCTTCAAGGATCTGAGATTTTAATAGAACCATCTTGCTAATGGAGCACTAAATTAAGATTAATAACTCAATCACCATGAATTAATCTTGATCTGACAGGGAATTCCCAAAAAAAATGATTGGATAAGAACTTAATTGCCAAAAAGAGATATACATAGCCTGAAAGAGTGGTCATCTTGATCCAATACAGATTTTTAAATTAGATTTCTCACTGCCTCCATGGTCAGGCATACCTAAACCAAGGAAAACATAGAGAAGCTTTTCTTTCCCTCATTAATCACAGAATGAATAACAACTTATTATATACCTGCTAGAAGCATTCACCAAATACAGAGATGGGAGAGTGCAGCAGCTGCTAATGAAAACTTAATAGATGTCATTGTCCTGGGCTCAGTCAGCAACCTCAAGTAGCTTCACAGTTTCCTCAAGAGTAAAGAGTAAAGGTGATTCACTTGAACAACTTATTACCTTGAATACTCCTTTTGAAAAAAGCTTTGCAGCCCTCACAAGACCAGACCCCATAATGGTAGCCTGAAGCATAGTCGTTGCAGACAGCACAGTACCGGGTCTCCTTGGTGGACTCCATGGACAGGCTCCCTTTCTCATTGGTACTGGACATCCTCTCCCGGATGCTGTGGCGCCTGTTATCAGAGCTTGGCCTGTTAATAGCAAAAAAACAAGCATAATTCTTTTAGCGAGGTTAAGTCTCATCCACTCCTGCAGATAGTAAGAAAGAAAAGCAGATCTAGTTTTGAAACGACAGATGGACAAAAAAATAACGTTATTTAGGCATTGTACCTTGAAAAATTAAAAAGCTATTTGATAAATTAATCATTTTTTCTCAAGACATTACAAAGGGATACAAAAAAAATCAGCATTTTTTTTTTGTACTTGCTCCTGTCCAAAGGGTTCAAAATGACTGTAGTATCTGTAGGTAGTTTGAGAAACTGAGGCAAAAGTCACTTAATGTTTGTACTTGAATTTGCAAGTCACTTAAATTATTAACCAGGTTATTTTCAATTAATATTGCCCAATTAGAAGTGCAAACTCTTCTCACATTATCAAAGGTACAATACTGCATGTAACAGTCTCTATTCTCATTAGAGTACCACTTTCATAAATATTAAGAAGTGGTTTTAACACAAGAAGAAAAGTCAGAAGGTACTAAAAATTGTTGCCAAAGAATTTTAGTTCTAGTAATGAACATGTTACTAGACATACTAGACGTGCACATGACCCACATGTGCAGTATGCTGCGGAATGAAAAACGAACAAATCTGTAGTGTAAATGGCAATGAATTCACATCTAGTGGATGTGGTAAGAAGTTGTTATGGGTAGCTCCTGCAGGCATGGTAAATAATATTCAAAAAGATGAGAGGATGTGAAATTACCAAGAGAACCAGCACTGAACTCTGGGATTGCTCCTGGAAGGCAAACCGCTCTTGCAAAACATGCTTTCCAGTAAGCGTTTGCAATACAAATTGTCCAGGAGACAAATACAGCTGTGTGTGACAGCATCAGACAAGCTAAAGCATGAAGAATCCTACTGTTTACAGTAATTATCCACTTAACATGTATGTTTTAATTGATGGTTAACAAACAGGTGGCTCTTATCTCCCCAGAGTTCCAACATTTTCTCAAACAAACATATCCTGGCTTTGAGCCTAGAAGAATGTGGGCTCTCTCTTTCAGATTTCTTCCTACATAATTAATTTTGCCTTATTCCCTTCTTCACCGCAGCAAAATTTCCTTTGTTTTGATGAACTGAGGCACCTGGCACCAACAGCACCTTCCGGCTCCAAACCAATAGCCCCCAGGCACTTTCTGATTACTCTACGTATGCTCAACTACCCTCTTTCATCTAGCCAATGTTCCCTGACATCTCTTGCTGCAGTCCGTCTCCACTCCCAAAAGCTTTCTACCCGCCAAAGTCACCTGGATGCTCTCACACGTGCTGCCAGCGATCCCCTCGAGACTTTTCACGTATATAATTTCTGTCCCCGAATAAGACACATTTTCATTGAACAGCTTTGAATGAGTATCAGTTATTGGAGAAACATGAGGCTTCACCATGTCAGATAGCAGAAACTGCTACTTGCGTCATTCAGGAAAACTGCATTTTTTAAACCCGAAGTTCATTACCAAGCCATATATACCAGCTAATTTTGAGCACTTATTTAAATTTATTTTTATTTCCTTGGTACTTGGGCAAGACAGAACAAACTGCAAATGATGAAGTGCTGACATGGCACAACTCTGGCTTTTTTAGTGAGATGGGAAAACTGGAGAACATCACAATGTGACAACATGAGTTTAATGAACTAGGCAGGGGGAAAAAAAATCCTTGCATATTTTAAATGTTAAAATGTGAAAAAGTGAAAACAATATCATTAATAAATCATGGATACAACACATACATTGTTCACGCAACTACCTTTTCCAGCCCACCAAACCTAGGTAGTTTTTTTATTCTTGTCCAGGTCCTGAATCTTGCTTTGAATTTGCTTTATCCCAGTGCCTCATTTAATTGACTTCTTTTTTTTGTACTGAGTACTGATCAAAGCTGTTGTTTCTTATTTTCTCCACCCACTTCTCCCCCGCCTGCAGCTAGATCGCCTAATCCATCTTCTCAGTATAACTGTAAATTAACCATGATGTGGCTTTTTTAAAGAATATACTTGTAGGTGTATAAAACTACAAGAATGTTTTAAATATTTTAAGTAAAACAGCAAGCAAGCAAATAACTGTCAATATAATTTTAACAGCAATAGACTAGTCTGTTAGGTATATGTGACCACCTGAGAGATATTCATCATTTTTTGTCTTTTTTTTTCCAAAACTGTTACAAATATGCATGTTATACAAGATAAAGTTCCTAAAACTATCTTCATATCAATATGAAGTACTAATAAATTACAATTTTATGAAGTCTAAATTTTAAGTTACTTTTTCTAAAAGAGCACTTTTAAAAACAGTAAAAGGGAAAAAAAATTCAAGTTCCAAAACAATTACATATTTTTTGCACATGTGTAGTCATTTTCCAATGCACACACAATTACTAAAGTGATCCTAGTTTCCTGGTTGTATACAAAAGGACACACATCAACTAACAGGTAAAACCAAAACAGAGTAAAGAAATACCAAAAGGTATCAGCCATCATTCAGTCCAGATAATTTCATTTTTCATCTTTTCAGAATATTTATCTTCACTCAGATCAAGACTAGGTTCACAAATAATTTTCATTCAAATTATATTTAAGAATAATAAAAATGGCTGAAAAATAGCCTGAAACAAAAAAAAAAAAAAAAAAAAAGGTTTTCTATCTAGAACAGATAAGAAATCTTATGAAAATGTACACTCCAAAGAAAATAAGATGCATAATCACAAACAAGAAAGATGTGGTAAAGACAGACATGTTTTGCGATGCTGCTTGCGGGGAGTCTGTTCCACAGGTTCTGTCCATCCTCAGTGACACGAGGCCACTTTTTCAGAGGGAGTCTGGGGCAGAAGCAACGAGGCAGCGTGCTCCCTGTAAGCACCCACAGGATCCACGGTACAGGGTACAAGGGACAGGGGAGCAATGCCACTGCTCACCCCTGCCCATAACACCCATGCATTTCATATTTGACTTTGACATCCATTTCTTTTCTGCATACAAACTCGTTAGATTGAAAGAGCACTAAAAATCGGTTAACGCAGACCTTCACAAAAGCAAGATGAATCTAAAGATGGCCTTGCTGGCTTCCCATCCCCACCCCCACCCCCAAAATTAGTGCCACTTGAGCACCACTTAAGCAAGGTTTTGCAAACTGGCCTTGCAGAGTCGTCACATTCAGGCTCTTGTGAACCACAGTGGCAAGCACACTAAAATACCCCTAGCCCCATTCTCCCCAGAAATAACATCCTGACACCCCTTTCCATTTATACAATGGAAATGAAAGCTGATAATAAATAAACTCTAGAACTTATGAGAGGAGGCGAGGAGGAAATCCTTTAGGGAAAAGAATATCCCAATAACACAAAACTTGCTAAATCCACATAACATCTCAAATTTCATCCAGAATCAGCTGCTCGTTAGTGCACATTACAGACCACTGATGCTGTGTCCTGACAAAAAATAACAGTCTGCTCTTTATCCAGTTTTCAGTTAGGTTTCAAGGGTTAGCCTCCTGGAGAACATAGTGCAACAACCTAACCCCACTTTAATAACTTTGGTGAGATAATCATTCCCAAAATACAATAGCAGAACCTTTTCAACAATTCCTTTTGTAATCTATGCAAACAATAACAAAAAAAAAAAGACCAAAAGTTCTTGTCAACTATATTGAGAAACACAAATCAAAAAGAAAGAAAACCCCAGATAAAGCCCTCCCTCCAAGGCCCCCACCAAAACAGAATAGATTAGAAAGCAAAAAACCTCAGAATTTACTGCTCGTTTCCAAACGTAATAACACAGCAGACATAAAATGGAAAGTGTTTTGGAACCACAGTGCAGGACAAATTTGTCTTCCATACTCACTTTCATGTTTTTCCACCTATATTGCGTGGAGTCTGCTCTTCAATAAATGTGTTAGCAAACAAGACACCTCTCCTTTAAACATTCACTCATCACCTGCAACTCTGAATCAGCCAAGAGATCATTAACCCCATGTTGACGGTAAGGTAAAAAGAATATGTCCATGAGGGAATTACAGTTTTGTAATGTAAACTCAGTTTTTTACATCACAGTAATCAGACTGGCAGGCAGGATGAATTTAGGATAACCCACAGCACACAATCCCCCCAACAGCGAGGTAAGGCCCAATTTATTCACAACCCCAGCTTTATCTGAAATAAAGATATTTCATAGGTAAGAGGGCTTAAGGGAAAAGTTATTTAGGA
This sequence comes from Dromas ardeola, assembly GCA_013398915.1. Taxonomy (NCBI): domain Eukaryota; kingdom Metazoa; phylum Chordata; class Aves; order Charadriiformes; family Dromadidae; genus Dromas; species Dromas ardeola. Next base: position 121,326 of record VYZM01002531.1, on the reverse strand, counting down.
AGTTAAGGGAGACACCTTGAGAAATTCTGGTTTTCTGTAGTTACTTTCATACAAGAAACTTTAATCTGCAGCTGTTACATCTTTCTTACCAGAATGGATGGACGTTCCCAGTGTAAAAAGCCTCAAAACCAAAGGCCATTTCAAATGCAGTCAAGGTCTAGCATGAAGGCTTTTCCACGCATTAGACTTACAATACCATTCTACTATTCAATACAAAATTAATTAACTTGCTGTTAAAATGTGAATTTCTATATGTGTCAAAATATTTATGAAAGATTATTTGAACAGAAATAAGTGCTTGGAAATACTTAAAAGACATCTCAAGGAGATAGGAATGACTAAGTATACAAACAAACAGAAAATTGCCAAGCACATTAAGCACCTCAAAACTGTGCTCTCAGAAAGTTACTCCAATTAATCTGAAAAAAAAAATCTTATGCCTTCCAAATGAAAATATTGGCTTAAAACGAATATCCTAAAATGCCTAGGGTTGTAATTAAGCTAAATACAACTTTACGGTGGAGACAGAAAGTGTTAGACAGAGTTGTATATCAAACGGACAGAATCACAGGGCATTTTAGGCTAGATGGGACCTTGGGAGGTGGCCCCATGCCAAGACAGAGCTGGCACAAGATGGGCTACAGCAATGAGGATGGGTTGCAGTGACGGGACTGTAAGATGGCATCGCTCCTTGGCTGATCCTCCACTGGTGATGAAGATAGCTGGGGCTCTCCCTGGGGCCCGGTTGCAAGTGATTCCCGATCCACGGCTCTGAGTGCATTTCACTCACACAGCTAAACTCTCTTCCTCCCCAAAACAGGATGGTTTCGTCTACACTACCAAGGGAGAAGGACTCTTGCACAGCTCCTGCCTGAATCATGCCCAGGGAGAGCATTACTCTGCCTGGCCAAACTGTGCCTGGGAGGGTGAAGTTATTGAGCAGTGAGAGGCATCATGCTGGCATTTGCACACACGCCCTGGCCTTGTTTAGGTAACTAATATACATGGAGGCCTTTCTTGCCCCACTATCCTCAGTTTATTCACTCTTGTCAGCACGTTAATGTCTCTGGCTGCAGCATCAAAAATGGGAGTAATAAGCATTTCCCTTAGACAACGATGATGTCCCTTCCAGCTTAGTGCCAACCTCACTAAACGTGACATTTAAGTTCATCTACAATTTCTATATGGGATAAACACAGCCAAGAAAGTTTGACACTCCTGGGTGAAAATAAGCTGTAGGATGAGAAGGAGCTCCTTGCAATTCAGATCTCCATCTAGACTGCATGGCCAGCCCCTCCTCTTCCCTCTCCCACAGCCTTGCACAGCTCCCTGTGCCTTCACAAGTCTTTACACCAGGGGAAATAGAGAGTGCAACCACGAAGGCCACCAGAGAAGAGTTGCACAGCAGCTCCCTTGCCACCGGTGACAACAATGCAGGAGGAAACCTTCATGCTGGAGAAATGCTCCTCTGGTCACTGCATCTCATTTGTTTCATAGATTTGGCTCATATAACCTCTTCTCCTTTAGGGTGAGTGCAGGGACACCTTAACAGGACTACCTGTGTAGAAGACCCTAAGCTGGTGTAGTGAATGGATGAGGTGAAGAAATAACTGACATAAAGGAATGAGGAGAGACAATAAGAAGAACTACTTCAAAAATAATGAAGATACATGTGAAGGCCAACTAAGAAAAAAAATGGCAAGGAAACCAACTGAAAAAAGGAGAGGCCTCAGTGCAGGAAAAAGAAAAAAAAACATAACTGACAGGAGAGAAATTTAAGGAAAAAATATGAAAAGAAATGAAGTTATATGAAAGTTGAATAATAGAATAATCTTAAAATATTAACAGTATTTCATGATGTATCAGAAAATATATTTCATAGTCAGAAGACATTGGAAAGTTTGCTTTGGAACTAGAATAAAATACAATTTTATTTAGTAACTGAAGTAAAATAACTTAGGAAAAACAGTTCAGTATTGACCAAAAATTGTAGTGTTGAGAACAGGCTCTGTCAACATGAAAACAAAAGCATATATTTTCAGGTCATCAAAACTTCTTATTCAACATGAAATTAAACATTTCCTTTGGCATTAGTTTTATCATCTTCCTTCATCCTTAACTCTGGTTAATTTTAAAATGAGAGACTGAATTACTATATTTGGATAAGCCAAAATTAAACCATGCCATGTGTGAAGAAAAATCTCCCCTAAAGCTATTTGCTAAAGTCAGTATAAATTTGCACATCTTTTCAGTCCCTTAACACTTCATTTTTGACAAATTTATTTTTTTTCTCAGATCTGTCACTAATATTTACAGGCTGTATTGAGGTCTAGAGCAGTGTGTCTATGCACAGTCACTGTGCAGTCGGTGGCACCTCCACCCACATTTCCTGGAGGTTCTATTGAGGGGAGGGGAAGGGAGCCCAGGCTTCTCGTTCACGTGCTTAATACTTGAATTTGGACGTTTTCAATATTTCCTTCTCCCACACTTCCACTCCTGGGATTGGTTTTCCATGGTTTATAAATGTGAGCTAATCGTTTTGCAGCTGATCTCCTTGACAACACAGAAGTTTGCTCAACTTTCTGAAAAATGTGGAAGCTTTTTGGAGGGATGGCAGGAGGGTTGGGGATGGAGGGTGTGTTTAAAAGAGGAAAGAGCTCAATCTATTTGTCAGTTCAACAAGTCTGAAATTTAAATTAATACCAAAAAATCTTTGGAGTAAATAATGAGAAATTGGTTCTGTTTCATTCTATTTCTCAGTGCTGCTGGAATCTAAACTACAACTCTCTGACAGGGTCATTTTTGTTAGTCTGAAGTGAAAAGTGGTGGTGTAGCTGTACCTCACAGAGTAGCCCGGAATTCAAACAGCTCTGAAGAAATGGCAATTTTCTGATTTTTTTCTTATGCACAGGAGGTTAATAATTTCTTTCTGTACATAAGGGGAATGCAGAAACACCCCCACACATGCTTTATATGAATATACATTAAAAGAAGATTAAGATTTTAAATATAGCATATGGCTGAACCGCACCTTGCCAATGTAACTGAAACCTTCATTTATCCCTCCTGTGCATATGTTATCTTTAATTATATGGCCATACTTTTCACAGGGAAACAGCTCATCAGTGCAAAGAATAAAAATAGTTTATTAAATGAGCAGCTATTCTGCCTTTTTTTTTTCCTTACTGTTCAGTGTCTGGTGCCTTACTATCAGCACACTATCCAAATTCAGCTGTAACATCAGAACTAATTTTCTTCCAGTATTTCCATGCCACTATAGCATTTTAGCGGTTGACAGGTGCTAATGAATGTATTTTTCCAATACTCCTGTGAGTTGAAAGGATAAAAAATGAGGCTGAGAGAGATTAAGGTCAAAAGCATATACAGAGTTACGTGCAACCTGAGTTTTTTAAGTACCCACCATTAAATAGCACTTTGAATGTTCAGAGTGCTAGTTCCCTTGTCTGCAATTGCAAGGGTAAATGTTCGACACTTACATAAATCAGACTGCAGGACTTCCATTCAGCACAAAGAAAATTACAATACAATACAAGACTACTTGTGAGGAGTTTGATTTAGATGATTTCTGAACTTCACAGAAGCATTTGTGGCAGAATTAGACAAAGAATTTAGTTCTTCAGGCCAGCAATCAGCTGCCTTCACATAATACTTCTTGAAATTTTTGCCTCAGTCCTTTTTTTAGTTACCAGTCTTTGCGAGAAACGAATAGAGAATTTACAAACAGTGACATGTTTCACTATATGAGCATGACACATTCCAGGGTTGATCCTTTTCATATGTTGAAACGGCAGTCCACTGATGATTACCTCATAATTATGAAAATAATTATTATAATAATAATCACAAAGGCATAAAGGGACAAAATAAGATTTGTACAGCTCGCCTTAATTTGGGCTTATTAAAAATATAAGTTTGCAAATAATATTTTTTTTATGTGTGTAGCTTCTCACCTTTTAAAGAGGACATCTAGAAAAACAAAAATGTTACCCTTCTACCTCGTATTTATAGTCACAGGGCTAGGAGATGTCGGTGCAACCACTACAATTCTGTGATTCTGTGATTACCAGTTAGTGTTCCTGCTATGCCACCTCTCAGCCTCCAGCCTTCCTTCCAGTCTCCTCTCTAATACTCCCATCCTCTTGCTGCTCTCGTAAGGACTTTTCTTGCCGCTTAGTGGGCATAAAACTCTAAAAGAGGCCCAGCCAGTCTCTCCTAAAACAGCATATTGACGTATTCATCTTTTTTTCTGCTCACAGAATAAAATTTGCCTTTTCTGCAAAAGATTACTTGCATTTACCTTATTATCTTCTCCACCCCTTAGATTTTTTTTTTTTTATTCTGCAGCCCTTTTCTGTACTTAGTAATTCCCCAGTTAGCGTACTTATGCATTAGATTTTTCCTTCCCAAAGGCTGGGCACTGCACTGACTCTTAGTGAATTTGAGAAATATTTAATGTTTCAGATTCTGTTGTGGTAAGCATCACTAGAAAAATGTTCTCTTACATACTTATATTTCAAGTGGCCCATTTACAGACATCTGCTGCTTTTAACAACTGACAGATACCATTTGCTTATTTAAAAATTAATGGTACTATTTAATCTTTGGAGTAAAATCTCTGCAAATTATTGTTTTGATGTGCCTTTTGAATCCCTGATCACTGGATGATCCTCCTGCTCTTTAAGGGACAACACCAGTGAAATAAATATTTTGATCCAATTCCCCAGGATCCAAAATAATGACCAGCCAACTTGCTCAGGGTTTCTCTGCCCATTTCTACCTCCTGGCAGGCACAGTTTTGCCTGGGCACTATCTCTCTCTGACACCGTCTCTCTCATTCAGTTAGGCAATCCCACACACTCTGGTGTACAAAGAGTCATATGATCTGAGGAAACATCTTAATCCACTGTCTAAAAGTGTGCCAAATTTGATGAAAAAGCTGCTGACAGACAAAGTGTCTCTGGGCACTGCATAGATATGACTTCCTGGCAGCAAGATCGAGTTGGTGGGTGGCTGTGTGGCTCTGGGGATAGAAGCAACAGGGGCCTGAGTGTGGCAATCAGCTGTGCCCACAAGTGTGTCAAAGTGGAGTGCCCGGCAGGCAAACACTCTGGAAGCGTGGACACAGGACATCTCAATTTTATCTGGAGAATAAAATATGTTTGAAAAGCTGAAGCATGAAAAAAAAACAAAAGGCCAGCTTCAGCTGACAATCTCTGGTATGTATCCTCTACAGCTTTCACACTTTTAGAAGTATCTAGTCAGGCTTGTTTCCATTAAAGTTAACCCAAGCCTCACAGACTAAGCTGAAAAGTTATACCACTGTATTTCTTATAGAAGTCTTAGAATTAAAACATGGCTTTCGTGAAAAAGCTGCAGTTCAGCCTTTCATATAACAATATAACACATCCATAAGAAGTCTTTTGTGCAGGTTTCACTGTTCCTAGCAAACTTTCTTCAGAATTACTCAGTCACTAGGCTTTTTTTTTTTCTTTTTTAACGTTCAGATAAACTAGCACAATCCTACCGTCTGAAAGGAAAAGATTAAATGCACTCAATAGATCAGAAAAGGGTGTTTCAGGAAGTGCTGTCAGATTCTTACACTTACCTCCAGACTATTTCAAAGGTAAATGCCAGCAAACACACAGGAATCAGTCATAAATCTTCCTTCACCTTGCCTTTATAGGAATTTTATGGGCTCATGTGTTCCTTTTATTCTTGGACAAGCCCACTTTCCTAAATATTTCAGATGCACACATTAAGACCGCAGTTTAACCAATTACCTAAAGCTTCATTAAATTCCTAGGAAAATCTCTCAATGACCAACATTAAATTCGACATTTTTCAAGAAAAACGCTTCAAGGATATAAATGTTCTCCTTTACACCAACCTCAAAAAATAAGTTAAATAGGAATGCAGATTGTGTAACACAACATTACAATTTAGATAACATTGTTTCAAAAATTCCAATCTAAACCAATCTGTCGTTTCAAATGGCTATTTTTCTTTAAAATGACATTTTAAACTGAAAGTGTAACTTTAAGGGGTACGCTGCATTTGAAAATGAACTTCTGAAACAAAACACTGGTACAGCCACATATGGTCCCAACAAGGAAATCAGAGGCCTCTAGGCCACAGGAAAATAAACCCTGGTGAAACAAAAGACTACTTAAAGTAGTGCTTTTAAGTTCATCAAAGCGCATGCAGATCCCTCGAAGCAACTGATATAAAGCACAGAGAAGAGACAAAAATCCTTTCCCAAGGAGTCTACCACCAAGGCCATCTACAAGCCACCCTACGCCAGCTCCTAGCAAGAATACAGGAAAAGGACTAGGCAGAGGTGCCAAGCCCAAAGACACGATATGGGCAGCAAGGAAGCAACTAGGCACTTGGGAAAATTTGACACCTGCACATAAAAATCCTTGTGTACTTGCCCTAGAAGATATGATTTATCTGCAGCTCCTTGTTCTTGCCCCAAAACAGTAAACCCTAGGAACACAGCTGGACTAACAGTGCACGGCCTAGGGCCCAGTGAAAGAAAAAAAAATTTCTAAACATACAGAACATTTGTGCTTAAATCAGTTTAACCAAACCAAACTACTGGTACATGGGACCCCCATAATCCCAGTAATATGAGCAGATTAATTTCCGCACAAGCCACAGCTAGCCTGCAGCATCAGCAGCAGCCCAAGTCCAAGCCAGTCCAAAGCCAGTCCAAGAGTGGTACACTGCATGTTGTGGTGCGACACTTGACTGACAGCTGAAAAGACAGAGGCACCACTCCTAGCTGATGCCCGCGTACAAGGAATATGCTATCCCAGAAATCAAATATGACTTGAAAACATAAGAAGGGTAACAGATGGGACAAAAGCACATGGCTGAGTGTTAGCGATCAAAGGACAGGTGACAAAGGCATGACAGAAAGCAAACAAATAGCTGGTCTGAAAACATGTCACACTGACCAGTCACTGCATACAAGTCACTGCATACAGTCACTGCATACACTGCACCTGCAGAGTTGGGCTTCTAAAAGTGTTCAGAGCACTCTAGTGCTGTCAGGCCAACAGAATACCTGCTGTGCTTTGTAGCTTGTTATATACTCTTCTTCCTCCGTTAAGAAAAATTAATAACATATTATGTCAAGTTTCAGTCTTGAGAGGTCTGGACCCTAGTATGGAAGACACAGACCTCAAAGTAGCATGCTTTAGTTTGTCCTTTCAGTCAAAATGGAGGCAAGACGGATGCACAGAAATATGATGCCTCACAAAATCTGGGTAGGTTGTGGGGAAACCTTGCTCCAGCTGAGGTACTTGACTCATACTTGTCCTCTGGAAAGTGCTGGATTCAACTCTGCATGCCAATTCATTCTTTCACTATTAATGAACAGTAAACCATGTGATAAACACGTTAGAGTTTGAAACAGAGAAGTGAAGTGTGGCAATGCCAGACTAGGCCAATGTAGCCTAGTTGTTAGGTATATGCTAGCTTTATAATGCCAGGCCCTGTTGACATCCAGTGAAATAAAATACCTTATCTATTACATTTTACATAGAGGATTTCCAGAAACAGAAAATTACATATTCTAAAAATATAGTTGAAAGTGTAAGAAATAGAAAATAACATTAATAAGAATTAGAACCTGAACAGATTGCTATATAAAGGATACAATTTGAGACGCCCCTGCCAAACTGATCTTCAAACTGATTTTAAATTTCTTAGATCCTACAGCTCTGTTTCCCTTCAAGGAGAGCCATAAGTGCTCAGCATCTCTCTAAGTAAGCCCTAGACATCACTTCTGAAAATTTAGTGCCAAAGGCTACAAAGGCTGTCATTTTTCTTTATGTCCAAGCAGTAGTAACTTCAAACTTCTGCTAGACCGGGCAGTCTTGCTGTACCTTCATTTCTGGTCATAGACACTAAGGCCCAGAGTACCAAATTAATGCTGTTCATCACACAGTCACAAGACTTGAGGCAAGGGAGAAGGCCAGAAAATACCCAACTGTATGGTCACATTGGCTTACTAATGCAGCCACCGGAATGGTGACCATAAACGTGACCGGGGAAAAACTCAGTGGCAGCTTTCAGTTGATGAGACTAATGGTTACATTACAACAGTATAAAGTATTAAACTAGCAGACTGAAAACTGGGCTGTGTTCTTTTCCTCATTCCTCTGTATCTTCTCTTCCCTCATTGCAGCCTGCAGATCTTTCTGTCTTTCTTCATGTGCAGGTGTCTCGATTATCAGTACTAACCAAATAGTTTTACAAGTTTTACAAGTTTTGCAAGTTTTACAAGTTTTACATATCTACATTATCTAAATTATCCCAAAGCAGCTAAATTACTCATTCAGATAATGTCCACAGATAAATTTACATATGCTGACTATGCAATCAATAATAAGCAAAGAGGACATGGCTCATGAAAGGTAGGAAATACATTCATGTAGCCAACTGCATGTAATACATGCTTGCAAAACTGCCTGACGTGTTCTTGGGGTAACCTATGCAGCAAAAAAATTAGGTCTGTGAGAAATCCATGCACTTGCCTTTTGTGTTGGTGATAATTTTGTTTAAAGACATTAAGAAGTTGCATTTTGTTTTGGCAAATCCATGACATCTATTTGTGTCATTTCTTAATCCTCGCAGCAACAGAGAATAAGCTCAAATGCTTCACAGGTGCCACAATATAGCACCTCATTAATCTTCTCACTTTTTATTGTTGGTAGACAGTAATTGCTCCCTGCCCTATAAATTACAAAGGAAGGAAAAAGTCTATTAGATAGACAAATTCACGCAGAACTAAATGTACAGTATTATGGACACAGCAGCCGCACTTCTGTCATGACATTTAAAACCATATTATTACCTCTTCACATGGGACACACATAATACCAGTGTACTAGACACAAGGATCCTCTGCTGAATCTTACCTTTTTTTTCTTTTTGAGATATGCATGCTTCTTATAAATGAAAGGGAAAAAAAAAAAACAACAAAAAACAAAAACCAGAACCACCCAGGTTTCAACTTCTGTTTGTGGCATAATATTCTTTAATGGCTACCTATGTACCTATGACAGAAAAACCATCTATTTGCTCACTTCTAGCCAAAACATTCTCTGCTGTGTTTCCAACATTCAGAGCTGAATGTTGGAAGTGGATGTTGCACTAAGCTTCTCACGGCAAACCTATTAACCCACCGTGGTCCATCCCAAGCCTCGAGAGGAAAGAGGCAGCTGCGCCGAGCTGAGGCCGGTGGCTGACTGCGGCACATCCCTCCTCACCTCTGCCCTGGGACCCCATCAGGCAGCCCCTCGTGGCATTAGGACTAAACAGTAGCCAGCATCTACGACTCACCTGTCTTAGAAACAACCTAACAGATTCTGCATTTCCTCACGCCAAAATGGTCCCAAAAGTTTCCAACACTCTGTATGTCAGACATTACTCTTCCAGAAAATTATCTGAATGAGCAGCACGGTAGGACATAACACCAGGCTCTCGTCTAGGCTTACTGTGGTATAAAAATGATCACAGTTAATGCTTTATTTCCAAACAGTCCACGTATTCAAAAGTTTATCAAAAGTATTCCATAAGACAAATAGGTCGATATTTTACTTATTGCCCAAAGGCCTCTATTCTTTGTTTTACTTCTGTTTTAATTTTGTTCTAACCTTAATAAAAATATTTTGAAATGTCAATAACAGTTTTCAAATTGTACTGTCTTTCTTCATCTAGCATCTCAGGTACTTTTTTTTTTTAATTCAAGCATATAGCATTAGATATCCAAGCTTGAAACCACAGTCACTTGATTTCACATACATATTTATATAGATTTACAGATCACCAAGCTAAATAATTCTAACCAACAACAGTCTGTTGACAAATCTGAAATCCAAAACCAGTTTCAATCAGGTTATCTTGGAAAGTATAATACATCAAATGGAAAGATAAGACAACAGTGCAGAGATTCTGACTGAAGATTTCTTAATTGTGTCTTCATTCTCCAACCTCAGCACTGCTCTACAAATCCCGGTGAGAACTGTCACACGAAACATATTCTTGATTCCTGTTTTCAGTTGCTGATAAAATGCGGAGAACCCTTTGCATTCCTACCCAAGAGCTCAGCTCCTCTCCAGATCCATGCTCCAGAGCACACATCCCACAGGAATTGAACAACAGTGCAAGTGTGTATGCACAGTAGCAGGCTCTGAAAAGGTAAGTACACATAACTCTGCATCATAGTGCATAAGAGAAGGCTTGCTACTGCACTTGCTAGTGAGTCAGGAGATAAGAAAAAGACATAGGAAAAGAGAGATAAAGAGCATCCCACTCCTGATATGATGCAGCTCTGCAGACCCACAAAAATCCATGAAACACAACAGGCATCAACTCTTAGTTGAACTTATAATGCATGGAATAGGTACCTGCGAGTAGGTTTTGGTTTAGATTTGATTCATATTCAAAGAACCTTCTAGCAAATGGTTTGAGTTCTGTTTTGTTTAGGGACACAGGAGATATTTTTCTGATCTTGTCAGATGGAATTCAGCTAAACCCCTTGTTATACATGTGCAGATACAAAAAGCAAAAGGACATATTCTCAGACAAGAAATTGAACTGGCTCCAATTTTGTCCTAAGAGCTTAAGCAATTGCTATTACTATTTTGAAAAAAATAAAAAATTTAAAAATGGTAATTTCAAGTTTAGCAGCAATGCAGTATTTTATTTCTCCTTTAAATCCATCAGTGCCCCTCAAAGAAACTCTGTAGTAACTGCAAGGATGTAATAAGGTAGCCTTACTAAATTAGTGAATCACAATAGTTCAATCTTTTGTTATGGAAGCAGTATGCTCTCATCATTACAAATTCATTTGGTCAGAAAATACAGTTGAAATGGGCTTATAGATTAGATCTATGAAAAAAATCATATTCAATAGGAATTACTTTTCTCTAGTGGGGTGCTAATTCAGTTTAGCATTAGACTTCAGCTAATATGAGGATTAATATCTGATCTTCTGTGTATCTGAATCTGTACTGAACTTCAAACTTATCTCAGAACCTCTGATTGCAAGTATAAATTAACTTTTTTATTGCATCATCTTGTACAAGGCTTCTTCCTTCTATACAGCAGTAGTGCACGTGTCTAATGGTAGAAACATAGCACCTCACGTCCTCAGAACATCCAAGGATTAAACAGGCAAAGAAAATAGTTTGAGAGTGCTGATAGTACCAAAATGGGAATCTAAGGAATAAAAGTAGCTCTTCAATTTAGTGTTCCCCATGACAATTTTAGTGTAGAGCCTAACATAAACAAAAAACCTGGAAAGTACACTCCATTCACTTCCCAGTTGCAGAAATACCTGTTTCTAAATACTTCTGTAGTGATTCCCACGCAATGATTTACACCACACAGTAAATAGAACCTTCATTCCTTGACTATGCCGAGATGACTGAGGTGTGCAGTAAAGTTAGTGATTTCAAATTTATTAAGCACTGAAATACTTTCCTTCCTTTCCATTAGATCCATATTTCTTCTTTTATTTCTACTTGGCGTAATTTAGTTGGACTAACTTATGTCTAGCATTACACTTTTTAAGGAGTCTCAGTTCTCAGAAAAAGTCTTGTATCTCTCTCACACTCAGAGAGGTAAAGTTGCAATGAAAATTCTGATTTTGAACCTGGGATTCAGAATTGGCCATAGGACACAAACCTCGTCCTTATTTTTTAAAATTTACCCCTTGGTGTCACCAGAAAAGGACTGAGTAGTCAGCAGACACAGACCTGAGGAATTTCTCCGGGAAAGGAGACTTTCCGCAAGTAATCTGGTGTCAAGTCTACCCTACAAAGACCACCTCCAGACTCCATTAGGCTGCTACATGACTTAAACATGGCTCTCATCAGGAGTCATGAAGAGGAGTTTTTGGAGACCCGTTCTCACTTACTTTTTACCATATATCCCCTCTAATAAACAAGACAACTCATTTTGCTCTGCTTTCCTGGGTTTTAGTTCTGGAACAACCCGGAGGGACAGTGCAGAAGCAGGGCCAGTCTCTTAGGCAAGCTTGCTCTCTTAGCTGCTTGCTACTTCCAGACAGATCCACATTTGTTGACAATAGAGTGAGTTAGCGAGAGAGGAAACATGGCATATATGAGTCAGAAAATGGATCATACATGAAAACAGCTTGAAGCTATTAATACCTAATACTGCCATTTAATAAATAATAAAGATGCTGGTGCTAACCATGCAGCAAAGTTTTAGATCTTCTCGAAAAGGCAGTCTTTGCCTAGGTAATTTTCTTAAATGCTTTTAGGAAAAAAAAAAAAAAAGGCTACAGACAGCATTTAATATTTGCTTATGCACTGTTTTTTGTACTGAACCGCATCGCTCCCTCTGAGGACTAAGATCTTCAGCGCTTTGCTGAAATGAAATCAGCAAAATCCTTCATCTTAAGTAAGGAATACAATGAACTAAGGGTTGTATCTCAAGAGATCATGCCAGAAGCAAATTAGAGAACATGAAAAACTGGTCCATTAACCCCTTGCTTCTGTGCAGTTATCCCTTACCTACCTATGAAATAAATAAATGCAAGGCAGCTGAACACAGAATTCCGTATAAGGACTGAAATGGAAATATATTTATGCTGTATTTTTTCCAAGAAAAATGCTAGGTATTTATGTTTAACAAGCCTGTAAACCATTTTTGTTCCATTTCAGATACTGTGTTTAGTAATACCATTGTTAATTTCCAAAATCATACTCATTGACTGAGCACCTACTCAGTATTTTGGATGTTTTCACTCTTGCTCATATGTAGCCTCATGTCTTCTTTCTTATTCAAGCCTGCCCTGAAAACAATCTTGTCAATTTTCCACCTGTGATTTTCACCAGCACTCTTCATTATAACTGTTGGGGACTTCGCTGACACCATTTAATGTTTATTCATAGGGGCCCTGTGTCGTAAAGCAGTAGTATCTTCATTTCACATGTTAGGACTTAAGGCAGAGAGAGAGAAAGATATATGCACACGAATTTAGTTCTGTTATGTTTCAGCTTTAGGAAGGCTGATATTACAATCTTATTGATGTAAATTTATTACATTTTCTCTATGTGCATGAGAAATAGCAAGCCTTTAAAGAAATTAAACAATCAACACCCAAACCAGGATCTCATTGAGTCCTGAGTGGCAGCTGTTTAGAGCTCCTGTTTAGAGCCCCTGTCCCCAAGCCAAGTCTCAGTCCCTGAGTACCTTTAAATTCCCTCTTTATCTCCAACTCACTCTTTTTCTGGAGTTTCTCCTTCAACTTTACTTTTCTGGTCCACCCCAAACTCTTCCAAGTCCTTATACTTTATCTACTTTCTCCTGCTAGAGCACTCCCTCTTTTCTTCATCCGTGTTCTATCTGCCAATTCACAACAGCCTGCTACAGCACTTCACAAGTTTCTACCTTACCAGACCCACCAGATTTCCTCACTGGTCCCATTCTGTTCTTCAACAAGACCACCGTGATTTACTCCTCATCCCATCTTCCCATACTGCAAGCTTAGTTTTTTACTGCATTTTGCTGGTGGGACTTTTGCCGAACTCTTTAGAACTAACAGATGAAGGAGGAGGACACTAAAAGCAGAAGAGAGACCGGTTTTCTCATTTCCAGTGTAGCGAGATGTGGGCTGCACAAACAAACTATAAGTTTGGTGGAAAATGACTGGACTGACTGAGAGGTTTTTGTCAGCAGTTCAAATTTCTCCAGGTTCTAGTGGCATTCCTGTGCAACCAATACTGAGGTGAATATTGCATTAACAACAGGGATGAAGGGAGAAACTGCACCCCTCGCAAATTAATGACCAATACCAAACTGGGGGGAGAGAGAGCATGCAGAGTGGTGGATACACTGCAAAGCAAAGCTGCCAGTCAGAGGGACTTCAGCAAGCTGGAGAAATGGCTCAACAGGAATATTAGGAAGTTCAACACTGGAAAATGCAGACCCGTGCACCTGAGATGGAATAACCTCCTGCAGAAATGGCGAAGGGGGTGGAAAGCAGCTCTGCAGCGAATGGTCTGTGGGTGCTGGTGGACAAGTTGAACAGGAGCCAGCAGTGTGCCCCGGCAGCAAGGAACGCCAAACACATCCTGGTCTGTACTAATATAAACACAGACAGGAGGCTGCGAGCAGAGCTTGTTTCCCTCTCCTTGGCACTTGCAAGACTGCTTCCAGTTTAGGGCTTCCAAGCTGAAGACAGTCTTTGACAAACTGGAGCAAGTCCAGTGGGCAGCCACCAAGATGAGGAAAGCGCTGGAACAAATTTCGTATGAGGAGATGCTGAGAGAACTGAATTTATTTAGTCTTCAGAAGAGAAGGTTAAGGCAGGATTTTATTGCTGCCTTCAACTCTGTCATGGGAGACTTTAAAGGACACAGAGCCAGACTCTTCTTGGAGGCACACAGTGAAAGGACGAGACACATCTGACACAATTTTGGGCAAAGTATGTTGTGATTATACATTAGGAAAGAGTTTTTCACAGCGAGAGTGGTACAGCACTGTAACAGATTGTCCAGCCTCCATTCCTGGATATCTACAAAACTCCATTGAATAAGGGCCTGAGCAACCTCATCTAACTTTGAAGTTAGCCCTCCTTTGAGCAGGATGTTGAGCAGATAATCCCCAGAGGCACCGAACTCGTATTACTCTGTGATCCTCATCTCACTGTAACTTGCCTCAGCCCACAGCAATAATTGCTGAAAAAGTCCTGTTCAAAAGCCATGCAGCTGTGTGACGAAGTAACCTCACACGTTTTGCCACAGAAGGATGCTTTTGCAACCAAGTCAATACAAAATCACTAAGAGAATGGAACATGCATGACACACAAAATTTCATATAATTTAGCTACCAAATGCAAACAAATTCCCACTGTGAATAGTGAGATGCTTCAAGAGTTTGTAGCTTAAATTTCAGTAGGTTTTCTGGGGAAAATCAAACAAAAATAAACCTAATTTGACAACATCCCCACACTACCAAATATCAGAGCTATATCTATAATACAATGGTGTCTAGGCTGCCCAGTGAAAAAGTTTTGGGGTGTTTTTGCATGAGTATAGCAAAATTTTATTTTTCTTTTAAGATACTTAGAATGTTGAGTCCTTTTTTGTCATAATGTTAAAAAAAAAAAAAATTACTTGAAACAATTGTCTAACACTGAAAATGCGACCCAAAGCTGGACGACATAAGTAACCAAAAAAGAGAGGAACCTAGGCATACTTAATAACAAGCAGTGTTACTAGAGCTGTCTACAAATAAAGTGGAGATTTGCTCCCAGGTGTTTCAAAATTTCTCTGCAGAATCAGATTTATTTCCACTTTGTTTGGGTTTTTTACTGCTTCCATCAAGAAGAAATAGTAACAACTTGTCAATGTGCAGCCTGCTTTAGCAATGTTTCACTTCTTAAATTGCAATATGCCTGGCAGATATTCTTAATAAATGCCTCTTACAATTGTACTGGTTCTGATATTGTTGCCATTAAAACTTTCAGCTATATTATTTTATATGGTTTTCTATGTCACCACCTTTCTCCATGAAGTAAATTAGATTGCTCTCCAATTTTTAATATTCTGCTGAACCACCATTTCCAGGATTTGGATGCTTTATCTCTTATTGATACCCTTGTAGATGAAAATTAGGATTACATTTCTCATAACATGGCAAGACAAAGCTATAAATACTTTTCAACCCATATGTTCTAAATAATCCAAACCATGCAAAACTATTGCAAGGTAAGAGATGTGCTACAGTGGCTCATATGTTGGCAGCACACACATTTTTCCTTGCTTGTGTTTATCAATCTGGTTGAAGGAGGAGTATCATTTTACTGCAGAATGGAAGCAAATAGACAAAGTTGTTTTTTTGACATATTAGCTCCCCAAAGATATCTAGATTTGGTGCACACTCTCAGCCATAGTATTCTTCGCCACCGCTACAGTTTCCTGGATACAAGGATTCTGTAATATGTAATTTGAAACAGGGATCTTACTGTCAAGTTCAAGTTGTAACTAATAACCAAAGCAGGGAACACTTATTTGAATTAATTTTCTTTAGACAGCAGCTCATGCAAGTTACTGAATAATAACTAGATACGGCTTGATCAAGATAGCTCAGCAAAACAAATGTTTTAAGAATGCTTACTAACTTTATAAACAGAAAACACAGATGACAAGGTATTACGTGACATTTTATTTTTGCCAAAGATCAGATTTTATGGTACTTGTCTTCAGTAGTAAAACTAAATGATGATTTTTAGAGTTAGCACCTTCTAAGCTTCCATCTGTTTACAGATCAACTTGAAGAGGAAAAAAAAAAAGTAAGTTTCTAAAAACTGGAATATTTTCCATGGATTTATGAATGAAAAGATCTTGTCTCGCAAACCTGAATTACATTTAAACTGAAAAAAATTAAAAGGAAAAAGGGAAATGGAAAGAAAGCAGTAGGTATTATATATTCCAATTTTAACTGGGCTATATATAAAACCACAGTGGAGGCTACCTGCAAAGAATATTATGAGTTTCCCAGTCTTAAGATTTAAGATTTGGGGTCTAAATTTTATACCACATCTTCTGCTGCAGCTGCTGCTTTCTGCGCAGCATCTTTCTAACTAATTTTATTCAGCATGAGCTCAGACTTTTCCTGTGTGGCCATAAATTTCCCTTCCCCTTTCTTCCTAGCTTTGACGCCCTCTTTGTAGCATCCTAGCAAGTTTTCCAGAGTCATGTCTTAGCAGCACAAATCAGTACTGAAGCAGGCTGTGGTGATCAAAGCAGTGTTTCTGCGTGATAGTAAGTAATAAAATAAGAGGAGAGACCGGAAGTAGCAATCGAATTGGACATTCGCACCGCGGATGATGAGATGCTGAAAAAATCTTCAAAGGAGAAATACAGCTTTTCCCTAGAAAATCAGTTAAAAGCAGTTTCCCTATTTGGATGTGAAGATCATAACAGAAAAATACACTGCTTACTCACATAACTTATGAATGGGAAGTGAAATGCGTGGGCATTAAATGCAGCCCAGTGCTGCCTATATGCTCACTGGTGTGTCATCCTCAAAGGGAGAGGAAGGCTTTCCCCTGACTCTACACAGATGACGCTGCCTGGGTCCTAGGGAGGTAGATTTTGACAGCTGGCAGCATTGTGAGACAGCAGCACATGGAAACAGCATGTGACATATTCCACCCATGTTGTCTGATTAGAGATGGACTGCACTCCATCTGAACAGTAGTTGTGGGCTGAAATTCCACCCAGTGGGCATGAAGTGGTTACATTCATGGCTGTTTATGGTTAGTCACCGACTGCTTGTTGAAGAAGTCCTCTGAGTTACTTCTGACTTTCAACCTTTACTGTTATTTTTTGCTTTTACTAATGGCTTCCATGCAGTGAAGAAAAGGGAAACATCTTTTCTTATTTATGTAGATGCTGGTTGTTGTATCATTAGTTAAGACTGTCACTCCAATGGTTGGAAGACCACTGGAGGAGTTATGCACATCTATCAAATAGGATTTATGTTTATGACAGTCATATTTAAGCCCCATGTTTTGTGAGGACCATATTTCCGTTTTCTAGTAAAAGGTTAAAATAAAACACCCAGATCATTCCTGAATCCAATATTGTTATCAATATCTTGTCAAGGAAGAAGATTATCCTGCAGATTTATGATCATCTTGTCTCTAACAGATATCACTGTAAGTATGTGGTAGGTTAAATCTGGCAAGCAGTATCCCACACGTTCACAGTCTTGCAGCAGAAGAAGAAATATCTTGAGTCAGATGATGTAAGAACCCTCCTAGCAACTGGAATCTGAGCTTGGCAGAAAAGCCTTGCCTTGCCCAGTGTCACATTGATCGGGGTTCTTAATGAGCTGTGGTAAATTATGACCTTTTGCAGTTCACTGGAAAGGCCATCCAAATACATAGGGACAGTGTACAACCTTAGATATGACTTCTCTCTGTGCAGCAAATTTTACAAACAGTCCCCGTAATGGAAGCATTGAAAAGCAACACTTTAAATGAGGATGTTGAGGGACAACATCTCCACTCTAATCTCAGTTCTGATGTCTGAACAGATAACAGAAAACTTCCTGCAGGCAAACCTGGGAGCTCATGATTAGTTTCAGTGTTTCGTTGTCAACAACATCAAATTATCAAAATTATTAAAATCTTAATTTGTTAGAAGAAGTGGATGCAATTCAGTTGCAGGACTCTGCGCCACCACATTTGTTTGGAGCTATGCCTTAGCTCTGGTTGGCCTTTTTTGTTGGTTCAATAAAAAATGCTGGCATTTGATGTTCACTTTGCAATTGCTGAAGGAACTGGTGCCAGCAACCAATGCTTTCCCTATCAGAGCCGATATGGCCAGCAGTGTTTGTTGTTTCAATAGCCTCAGAGCGAGAGTGATCAAGGCCAATGACACAGAGTCAATTCCCCATCTTTCTCTCAAGGGACATAGTGCAGCCTCTATCTGAAGGGAGATTACAGGTGGTGACCACTTTGAGTCTTTAGAAACAGGAGACGTATGGGTGGGATTAATTTCACGTAACTTTGGACATCACTGGGTATCCACCTTCATCCAGTAGGTATCTGTACCAGAATGAGTCATTTTAGCCATCTTTTATAGTATAGAAAGAGAAATTTGCACTTTTAGAACCTAACACACCTGGTCTATTTTAATCAGGTACCTTAGAAAGAGACAATGTGTGTGTGTTCACAGTGCCTCTTTGTGTCTCCACAGACTAAGAAGGGAGTCCATGCGAAGGTTCAATGCTGCTGTTAATGCTGCATGCCATTTGAGGTGTTTAGGTGATGACCCTCGCTGACACCCACCTCCTACTCCAAAAAGGTATAGCTACACAGTAGGTCCTGTGTTGTATCTGTTAGACCCATCTGACCCTACAGCCTCTCAAATAGCACCAGATACATAAGGAATGGAAAACTGAATAAAGACCTAGGTGTCTACATTTAATCAGACGAACCCCATCTACACTGGCTGCCTGAACAGCCATGTTTTTAGCCACAGGTTTCAAATCCACATGGAAAGGACTTGGTATATGGCATACTTCCTGGGTCTGTGGTGTATGCAAAAAATTGCATCTGCTAAAGAAGTGAAGAAAGTTTTCTTCAACAAGTAGAAAACTTTGAAAAGGAAGCCTAGAGAGGGCAGATAAGATCCATCTCTCTGCCTTGGCAAAAAGGAGGATAATGAGGAAGCATCACAGGTCCTTTACCCCTTTCCACCACTGTCTGGCCTTATGCAGGGGCACAAGGAGACACAGAATACGTGTGTTCCTCAACAACATGGGTTGGTGACTTCATGGTACAAGCACACTTGCAGCAGGATCCACATCAGTGCATTCTCTAAGAAGAGCTGCAGAATCAGCAAAGTTGGTTTGTACAAGTCCCTCATAATTGTAATGTATCACAGAACATTTAACAGGTTTACCTTTACAACATTCCCATGAGATAGGAAAACTCCATGTTTTCCTGTCTCTTTCATTACAGTCATCTATTGATGTAAAATTGTGAGAGATACCAGTACAAGCTCTGAAAACAGGAACACTCCGTGTGTTCAAAGAACTGCCAAGGAACTCAAATTGTTCAAGAGAGGACCTTAGAACAGATTGATGCTTTAGAAAACAAACAAACAAACAAAAAACCCCAACTAAACAACAAAAAAACCCCAAAATATTACATTACATAGTTCTCCTTCATGTTATGGAATACTTCATACTGCACAAAAAAAAAAGAAAAAAATATCTTTTAATTTTGCATTCATCTACCATTCTTTTAATTTTAAAATTTGGAAAAACCCTCTTTGTTTAGAACTCAATATGAGCAGCTAGAAAGATTCATAATGAATCAGACAAGGTAAAAAAAAATACATATTAGGTTAAGTAACTGTTTTTCAGACTGACGGATTTATGAGTTACAGCAGAAGAGGCATCAATCTACATTTGTAATCTTTCTCAATTTTAGCAAGAGTTAAAAATTAAAGCTCTGATCATACTGATTGGAACAGCAGGTTTAAAATGTTTCACTGTCAATTTCAGTATGATAGTTGGGACTAAAGCTAAATAAATACTTTATTATATTAGCCTGAACCCAGAGCCTGAGGTACTAGAAGATACTCACAAACTAGACACTAAAAGCAAGGCAGCAATGGATGATTTTTCATTTCATATTTCTGTTTGTACACTGATTTATGCTGCCTCTGTCACTCACTACAGACTGACAAAAAACTCCATCATCAGGTAGCTGGTAGATGCAGTCCATTTTTACATGGATTTTAGCCAAATTTGGAAGCAGCACTAAGCGCAGGGTACAGAGAGCCTGAAATACTAGCACGATTTTGCTTCAGATCTGAGAAGTGCAAACTCAGTGGGATGACACTGAAACATCACACAGGGGCAGGACAAAAAGGATTCATCATTCATGTTGCTTATAAGAATTTACTGAGGTACATTAGCTACTGAAAGGCTTCTTGTTTTTTCCCTGAATGAACAAAAACCATCCAAAAAGCCCAAGGAAATAACCAGAAATGGCTAGAACTCAAATTTAATAGTTAAGAACAAAAGAAATCTTTCCATTAGTTTACCCTAATATCCCTGAGCACAGGATTTCCTGTGATAATAAACTACTAGTCAGCATTTAATAAAAAAACCTACTATAAAATTGATCGAGAAAATAAAATATATTTTACATTTGAAGAGAATTAAAAACATAACTAGCAGTATGCCTTCTCCCTCTAACTTGAACACATGGGAAAGGTATTTTAGTTTGGCTCCCTACAGAAACAGCCACAAGGTCAGACATAAAAGGGGCCAAGTTAGGGACAGCACAATTTGAATTAATTATGCCCTTTCTCTTTTCTCAAATTCAGATGTCCCATGACTTAGAAACTCCAGAAAGGAGGAGATTGTTATATTTGTTGTATACTTTACAAAATCATTCTTTTATCTATCTATTGTTAGGTTCTTCAGATAGATACAGAAGTCTGTCTTTACCCTGCAATAGGAGACAAAGCCTTTTGGAAAAGGAAACACAATTTGAAAGAAATAAAATATAACTTCAGAATTAATACACATGCAGCTATATATGTGGCTATAGTCAGCATGATTTCGAATACTTATTAAAAATATCAAATGACATTCGATGCTTTCCTTATCACATATGGTAAATTTTGAGTTTTGTGACTGGAGATTTTTAACATTTTATCGAAGTATCAACAGAATATAATTTCAGCTCCAATCTACACTGATCATTTATTGCCCTGGCCACTTGTACCACAGAATGTATTATTTGCATCCCAAATCCATAGTATAATAGGATGATACAATGCAAATATTTCATTCTTACAAGCAAAACACCACAATTCTGTTACACAGAAAAGTAAATAAGAACTGCAGAGGAGCCTTTCTGGGTTTTAGGTTACATTACTTATTATAGAAGCAGGCAGCCATATCATAAACTGATTGTGATCCATTTAAAATTTTCTTAAGGCTTTTGGTTTGAGAATTTTTGCCTTTACCACTCCTACTGGTAGGTTGTTCCAGAAACTCACCATTTTGGTAGTTACACATCTTCCAATCTCCAGCATCAATTTATTCATTGTCAGCTTACACTGCCCCATGCTCTCTTTTCTCCCATAATCCAGTTGAAAACTACTACATTACCCAAATGATTTAAGCAAATTGCAAATTCATGCATTACAATATTTTTTAAAGAACTTGTTTTTAAATGCCACAATTAGATATTTAATTATTTCCCAGACACTGAACACCTATTCAAATTATTTTCACAGACTATTGGTGATTGGATTTCTGCCAAAACACAAGAATAAAGACCTCCTATTTAATGATGTGAGGATGATAACTTTGTAAATAAAATCTTGCAAAAATTAAAAGAAAAAAAATGCAATGCTTTTATCAATTTAATTCCAATAGTACATGCCTGTTAACACGAGATAATCATAACAAGCACTTTGATACACATTTCTGATTACCACATAAGATGTGCTTTACAGAATTACGGCTGGAAGGGGCCATTAAATCATTTGTTCCACACTACACACAGATAAACCACTTGCATATCCAAGATCATAAATTCACCTAATTACTGCCCCACCAATTGCATACGGCTAAAACACATCTCCAAGGGAGACACCCATCCTTGATCAGAAATGTCAGGAAATGGGTAATCCAGCACTGACCCTACATGCTTGCTCCAGTAGCTAAAATTAAAAAGTATGTTATTTTTATTTTGAAGTGTCTCACCTCAATTCACTGTTTAAAAATAAAAGGACATTACTTCCATAGTCCGATTTCTATTTCCAGGTCATTCTTGGTTTTGATTCCTCCTGAAGTAAAATACCCCAACTATGGTACATTTTCTGCCTGTATATTTCAACCTCACAAACTCACTAATCTATTGTTTAAGTATCTCAGATCGCTTATACACTTTTCACGACAGGTTTGCACCGGACATTTGTGTAAAGAAAAAAAAAAGCTTTTATCTAGTGCAAAGTGCAGTTTCACTCTCAAGTCACTGGTAATCATTCAAGATCTTTATGCTCTGACATGTATTCACGCTTCCTAGAGGTATTGTATCTGGTTGCACTAAAACACATTTTGTTTGAACCAATTCAGTTAACAGATCAATGTATTGGACAGGCTGACATAACCGTTATCTATCATTTCACCAGTCTTTATTCCATCTGCTCCCAAAAACTGATTAATCATTTGCGAAAAGTGCAATCACACCATCTGTTTTTTTGGACCACATTCTGCTATGAGATTCCTACTCGGACTGTTAGACTGTCTTTAAGAACATACATTGCTGTTCCCAGCAACATGCTGTATTGTGCAAATAAGTTTGGCAGAGTCTGGCTCTCAACAGGGAAAGAATAACTTGCTTTTCTTTTTTGAGAGTCATTCCATTTCTAGCAAACTCACCTGTAGCTCCCAAATAAACACAGACAGAGTTTAGGGAAAAAAAAAACAAACAAACAAACAAACCACTAACTGTTCACTTTGATTCACTGAAGCCCAGTATAACAACCTGATGCAAAACTATGCTAGTAATACTGCACAAACATTAACAGTGTGGGCATTGGTGTATATTACTATATTTTCTTGGAAGCTACGGTTCTATCAATTTCTACCACTTACTTCAGAAATTACGTAAACATTTTCACAACTGACAATAAATATTTAAACCAAGGAAAATTATTCCCCCCTTCAAAGATACTTTTATCCTTCTGCTCCAGAGGAAAAAATAACCCTTCTATTGAGGGACAAAAATACAAAAAA
>VYZM01002531.1:68454-81519 GCA_013398915.1 Dromas ardeola | reverse complement strand
TTGTTCTCTAGACCCTTCACCAGTTTCGTTGCTCTTCTTTGGACACACTACAGCACCTCAATGTCTGTCTTGTAGTGAGGGGCACAAAACTGAACACAGTACTCGAGGTGGGGCCTCACCAGTGTTGAGAACAGGGGGACAATCACTTCCCTAGTCCTGCTAGCCACCCTGTTTCTGATACAACCCAGGATGCTATTGGCCTTCTTGGCCACCTGAGCACACCGCGGGCTCGTATTCAGCCAGCTTCAACCAACACTCCCACATCCTTTTACCCCAAGCAGCTTTCCAGCCACTCTTCCCCATGCCTGTAGCGCTGCATGGGTTTCCTGTTCTTAAGGGTGTGTGAAATGCACAGTTCCACATACTTATTTAGCACAATGGCCTACAAGCCACAGAAGAAGCTATTAGTAATGAATTATAAATTATAAATTATAAAAGCATAAAGAATGAACAGCAATCATTGACATTAGAGATGTCTAATATAAGAATATTGATATTTGATTTGAAACTATAGAAAAACCAGACTTAATATTAACTAGTTGCCATTTTTCCAAGGAAGTGAGGTTACAGCTGCAAAAGCTTTAGAAGCTGCAAACACTGCTATCACAGACTTCTTAAACCTGTGATAAATTAATTTCACTTTTTGAAGTAATTTTTCTTGCCTGGAGAAATATCAAGAAAATTAAGTTTTTATTGTATAACTAGCAGATAGCTTACTCCTAATAATTCCTAAATGAGATCTTGCCGTAATCATAACTTCAGTAATGCATCACTTGTGCAACATAACAGAGAGAAAGGGCAGATCATACTATACTGATACATAGACCCCAAGCCATCTTTACATGTCTCAGCTCTGGGATGGGAAGAAAGACTGCTGCTGGCATGGTGCCATCCTCTGGATGATTAACCCCTGTCTCACAGACGGCATAACGCTAATACAGTTATATTACTTTGAATACCAAGTTACTATATTTGTACTGCGTAATATATGAACTAATTCAGGCAGTAATATTGCACAATTCTTTCTATCACGCTTCTTCAAATGGGATAGGTGTGCTTCCTGCTTCTTGACAGGGAATAAAAATGCTTGGTAGTGTAGACTCCACACTGTATTGACTCTCCTCCCCTGAGTACAAATAGTCCTGGCATCATTAGAGCTACATGGGCTGGTGACACATTACAGCCCAGAACCAACATGGTGACATTGCGAACAGCAGCAGGAAGGCTGGAACCCCTACAAGGAGGTTAGCATGCAGAGGCCATTGCCAGCCACCCTCATCAGAGGTGGCTGTGCAATGAAGAAGTGACAATGAAGATTCTGAAAGCATCTTCCTCAGGGAAGTACTGCCTTTAGTAAGCTACAGGTAGATGAAACTCCAGGCTGCTTCTACTCTGGTGAAAATATGACATACCTGCAGACTCTCTGCGACTAAAAAATTACAGGACCATTCCTATTATTTAGTTTGCATCCATCCACCTCTTCATGGAAACTATTAGCACAGATGCAAGCTATTCCAGGACAATGGGTCCAACTGCCTGGGAATAATCTCGGGTGTATTTGATTTGTGTTTATAGCTAAAGCCTCTGGCTTTTAAGTTTAATCCAAAAGATTGGTTTGCAACCTGCTTGTTAGGTGCCAAAGTTCGAGAGCAATGCAGACTGTTAAAGCCTGGGGATGCCTCACTCCCAGCAGGTTCAGCCTGACTTGAGCATGCACAGTGAGTGTCGCTGGGCACTTCTGACCTGAAATAGCCAAGGGAGAATTTGCAAGGCACAGAGGAAACACATCCCTGCTTCAGCGTTCAGGGAATTCAACTTCCTGAATGCCAGCCTGGAAAGTCAATCTTTCCTGCTTGTCAGGGTTTTAAAAAGAATAGTGTCGCAATACAGCTCAAGTGATTTAGCTGTGAACTGTTGACAAAAATGGTGGTATCCCTCCTCCTGCCATTGCATTCCTGCCTCTTTTCATGCTTCCAGTCTGGAGACCGACATTAACAAAAACATTTGTTTGTTTTCTGAAAGGTAAATATCATGCTGCTGCAGCTCTTGAGCCAGCTCAGGAGAAGCTCCAGGAGCCCAAGGCCAGGGTGAAGAGGGAGACCACTTTGTTCAGCGGCAGCTAGCCCTTAGGTTTATTTAAAAGGGCACTCAAAGAGAAGAAGCCAAAGGACTAAGGATGCAAACTGCCAAAGGGACATTTGTCCACCACGCATTCACACTGGTTATGATGAAACTGAATCAAATACACTACGGATTACATATACCCATTACATGACTTGCTTATTTTCTATTATCTGAATTATACTACTTACTCCCTAATAAATAATTTTGTTTTATCTAAAGATTCAATATTGGCAAAAGAAAAAAATGTATGCCGTGTTTCTGTTTTTCAGAGAAAGATTGAATATGAGTAGATCGAATTACAAGAACATTAATTATCATATTGAAAGTCTGCATCTGCTCCTGAAGGAGAAGAATACTTGTACTTGCTTTCCACCATCACATGGTCACTGCTCGTTAACCAGAAGAGCTCCAAAGCTAAAGTATGAACTCCAGTCTGCAAATTCTGTACCACCCAGAAAGCGCATGCATAACACCCAGGACTACTCACTGAGGACCACTTCTATACTTTTACTGGCAACCCCTGCAATATATTTTAGTATTCCAAATAACAGAATGAGTATTACGTAGCATTCTACCCAAATAACAGCTTGTGCACTGAAATGTACCCCAGCTAAAATCCCCACATTTCAGTCTTCAAGTATAAAAACCTGCTAGAATGTCTTTCCTGATGTAGTCTTATGTAGTCTGGGTCCTGACACATAGTACGCATCGATATATCATTTGGAATCAGAAGTAAAAGTTACACTTTCCATGCAAAATTTTATCCCACGATATTCACAATTCTAGTTTGGATGAAAATTAGTTTGTATTCTTTTACAAATGTTTCAGTGAACCATTTTTGAGAAACTGATCCACTGAATGTTTGTGAGTGGTTCTGAAATATATTTACCAAGATAAGGATTTTAGGGCAAGTACCTGGAATTTACTCAAACAAGTGTTTTCCTTGAGCTGATAATCATAAATCAGTTTTATCAGTTTTAGAAATGAGACATGAATTAAATTAATTCATATTTTGTAATTTGACTACGGTTAACAATATTACATCAGTTTCAAGTCAAGTGTGGCCGCTATGCATGCTCAGAGACTGCAATGGAGCACCTCTCCTACGAGGACAGGCTGAGAGAGTTGGGGTTGTTCAGCCTGGAGAAGAGAAGGCTCCGGGGAGACCTTATAGTGGCCTTCCAGTACCTAAAGGGGGCCTACAGGAGAGATGGGGAGGGACTCTTTATCAGGGAGTTTAGCGATAGAATGAGGGGTAACAGTTTTAAACTGAAAGAGGGGAGATTTAGATTAGAAATAAGGAAGACTTTATTAGACTGTACTCATAATTACTCAGGAATAACTGAGTCAGAAATAAAAGATCTACAAAACAAGACAATTTGCTTGAACAAAACAGAGAACTTCTCTGACAGTTTTAGTGTCAGCTAATGAGCCATGAGACAAAGAACACTTCTTTTCAGAAGACAACAAATAAAACAGTTGTGAGATGTTTTCTTATTTTTTTTTTCCCTGTGATTACTGACACTTTTGGTAAGTAGGAGAAACAAGAAAAAGAAGATTACAATGTGAGCAAATTGGGCCCAAACTGTTACCTTTCAAGTGGTCCCAGGATGAGAAACCAACCGTCAGATGGCTTTTGGTAATGCTGTGGATGGGACTGGAGAGCAGGAAGTCTATCCAGGCTGGGAGATGAACAGAATCAGGCGCCTGGATATGTATGTGGAGCACCTCTCCGATGAGGACAGGCTGAGAGAGATGGGGTGGTTCAGCCTGGAGAAGAGAAGGCTCCAGGGAGACCTTATAGCAGCCTTCCAGTACCTAAAGGGGGCCTACAGGAAAGATGGGGAGGGACTCTTTGTCAGGGAGTGTAGTGATAGGACATGGGGTAATGGTTTTAAACTAAAAGACGGTAGATTCAGAATAGATATAAGGAAGAAATTTTTTACAATGAGGGTGGTGAGGCACTGGAACTGGTTGCCCAGAGAGGATGTGGATGCCCCATCCCTGGAGGTGTTCAAGGCCAGGCTGGATGGGGCTTTCAGCAACCTGGTCTAGTGGGAGGTGTCCCTGACCATGGCAGGGGGGTTGGAACTAGGTGATCTTTAGGTTCCCTTCCAACACAAACCATTCTGTGATTCTATGAATGGTTGTCAGGTTGCATTTTGCGTAATATACAAAAATGGATGCTCATCAGTCCACAATATACGTTTAACATTGATGACTTGTAAAGATATCTCCAACTGCACTGTGTGGGATCCATGCTCCAAAAATTCCCAGCATATAATTTTGCCAGTGGAAATTCCTGTTTCATGACTTCAGACACAACTTATTTTCCCAGGCAGTTCAACCCATTCTTCCCCATGTAGCAATTCTTAACTTGCTGTTTACTGTTCATGATCAAATAACATAAAACATACTTTTATATGAAAAATAAAAGCACTATTAAAAAATCTACATCTTTTCTGTGACAAAACAGAAATGTATGCTGAATGCAGATGGCTACTTATTTTATCTGAGGTATCCAAACAGCATAAAACCACCCTTGGTAAGACTGAATGGACTTTATCTAAACTTAAGAAGTAACTGACAAATTTGCATGATGAGCATGACTGTGTCTTCACTTAAAAACAATAAATAATCCCTGTAAAATTAGCAGCATTATCCATGAATAATTTTTCAACAATGCTATGTTAAATTAATATGGCCCTTATTATTAAAAGAAAAAAAATCCACTGCGAGGTAGTATTATTTTGCACTATTTCTGCTTTGAAATGTTGGTCATGAGGAAATACAGGAACAAATGCTGTTACAGAGCCTCACTGACAGAATTAGCAGTTGATTTTGTGACAAGAATCTCTCACTGATTGCTTACATTCTACAAATCTAAGCAAAAAACCCATGAAAGATACTGTAGCAGCAATGTCTGAACTCCAGCAAAGTTGAATGACTTATTTTTTCAAGTGCTCAGTTTTTCTGCTTTGAAGGAATAAACTGTCATTTATTTTAATTTCCACTATAATGTCAGTAATGGCTAGGGATATGGTATAACACCTCTATCCAAGAACGTTAGACGTCTTTCACTCTCGTGGATCTAAGTCCTTGAAGGAAAACAGAATAATCTTACCATTTTAAACATATTCTAGATGAACTTGTTCATTTTATGGAGCAGTGACAAAATTTTTTCATTCGCACTTGATGTTCTCTTCCTTTAATAGGTGCAGCAACTTTAAAATCATATTCGGCAAAAATAAAACAGGCTTTCTATCAAAAGGCATCATATTTCAAGAAAAGATTTAGAGGCAAGAGCTACCTGATCCTATAGTATTTTATTTATTTCTACCTAAATATGTTAAAAAACTTCAATATGGACTTGAGTGCTTAAAAAAAATTTATAGCTACAAACATTTTAATAAATAAAACAGGTCCTGAAGTTTAATTAGCACTCCACAAAAATCCTGAAAACAACCAAAGCCTTCTAACATACTATTTTTTTTCAGCCTTTCTAAAAAAACCCCAGACATGCTTATCTTGCCATACAGTTTGCAAGTCAATACATCTGGCCTACACAGGACAGATACGAGGGCATGAGATCCAAGCAGTTGAGCCATTTACTTCACATTTCATAAAAGTTACTTAATAGCTTCATGCCACCATCTTCCTTTCTCCTAAGTCAAAGCAGCTCCATGAACACATCCTTCCTGATTGAAACTACAGCACAACCAACTTGAAGTGTGAAGTATTTTCTCAAATAAAGTTTCCTAGGCTCATGTTGCTTTAAAAACATAACTCGGAAAGAAGCGATCAGAAGAGAACAGTGAGAACAATCCCAGTGTGAAACTTTAGATACTATAATCTCATCTCAAAGAGACGGAAGCACATGTAGCATCACAGAAACCAGCCTCTAGAAGTAGATGTTACTGCCTTCAAGGCAGAAATGGAAGGAACATTAATTTTGAATAAAAGTGAGGTCTGATCACCTCCCCAAAGCCAAAGGCTTGCAAACACTACCAAAGTTATCATCTCTTCAAAGGAACAGAAAGATGCCTATCTACAGCTAAGTGGATGGTAGTAATGCCTGTCACTGCATTATCTCATTTGCTCTCCAGAATCTGAATTCCACATGAATTCCTTTTTTAATTCTAGATACATACTCAGATCCTGCTCCATTTACAGCCTGTCACTAGGTAATTACATTTTACATCAACAGAAAAATTAATTCATTTAATGACCCATGTTTTAAGGGACCCCACAAGAAGCCAGCATTTTTAGATGTAAACAAAGAGTCACAAGACATCACAAAACAACTTTTTATATTCGTAATACATTGAGAACACTTTGTAAATGCTAAAATGTTGTTCAATAGTCTGGAATTTACATATCTAAGTGTTTACAACCCCTTGTTTTTATTTTCTTCAAAATTCTGAATCAGCTTGTAATGCAAAAGATAGACTTCTGAATCTATGAGTTTTGGGGCTTCTACCATACAGTCCATAGAGTTCACAATCTGCTATATGTAATAGTCCTTTTGAGTGCAATTCACAGCCATTTCACGTCACTTGGCTCACTCTAGGATACCCAAGACACTGCATGAGGCCGGCATATATAACCTAGTAGTTAGAGGAGGTCTATGATCTCTGGAACAGCTGTGTGTGGGCAACTGGCAGTTACATCTCATGAGCCATTGTGCTTCTGTTGATAAATATATATACACATACATACATGTATAGCCTGTGTGTGTATATATGTCTTTATATAGTATACGTCTGTATTAGTAGTAGCACAATGACTCATATTTATACATACATATATGTGTATAACTCAGAGGTCTATTGGGGGGGCCGGGAAGCTATAAACTTTTTAGTCATGCCCTTTTTATACTTAGACAGCAAGATTTGGCATAAACAGAGGTAAAAGTGTTATTTATTATAGAAGCTCTCTCACCTTAAGAATCTCTGTACCAGCATGATAAAAAGCTTTCCTTTATCTTTTCTTACATGTATCTTTCATGTTTGTACTTTCAGGTGAAGTGTGGCTTACCGTATTAGGAAACTGCCATAGGCAATGTATGTAGATTGTGATTCTGGTTGTTAAGGTCTTTCTTCTAGTATGTGCTTTAATACCACTTCCTATATGAAACTCTGAATAAATTTAACATACATTCTTTGCATTTAACTCCTACCCAATATCAATTAAAGACCGCTTTTCAAAACACTAATTGATCAACATTTTTTAAAAAAAAAAGATATTAACACTTAAGTATATTTTTTAAAATGCTTTTGTTTCTGAAATAGATATATCCATTATTAACTTTCCAAATGGAATCTATTTTCTTCTTGTATTATCAAAACATTTTACCTTAAAAATAGCAAATTTTGATAATTTTCAAATTGAAATTTGGTATAGAGTTCTCCTCTGTGGTCTTTCCATTTCATGAATCAAAGGCATAATAGAAGCATTCATGTTCCTTTTCCAAGTTGCTGTCGAAGTTTTGCATTAAATTATTCACATTGATTCATATTTCCTTTGGATACTTTTTGATCTACTACGGACTGAAAGATATGCTATTCAAACCAAACTACAAGATATTTTAATCACCCTACTAGTTCTCCAAAATAAACACAAGTGTAGCGTTAGAGACACCAAGGAGGCTCAGATCTACTAACCTTACATGATTTGAATTCACTATATGAAGCAATGTGATTATCAGATATACAACTGACTAGTTGAAAACTGATACTTAAATTTGAAACTTTTACTCAATAACGTTGTCTCAATGGGTCTGCAGAACTAATTGCAACAGCACAACTAGCTAGAAACAGAATGGACTGAGGGGACTGGAAGTGGACTGGAGGAGATGTAAAAAGAAATCTAAGAGCAGCCACATCGGTTCAGACCCAGGATCCCTATAGCTCTGTAATTCCATCTTCAGCAATAGCTGCTACAAATGGATTCTCAGCAAAGAGAAAAAACAGAACAAGTATATGGGATATTTCTCCTATACATTCTCCTATCTTTTATTTTCTGCTCACAGGATTCATTCAACAGTCCTTGACAGAACTATCTTGCAAGTTGTTTTCATTCTCCCGTCAGCCTGTAACAACTGTTTATATCCATAACAATCTTTGTCAAGGAATCTCACAAATCCCTCCTGTGTGCAAAATTACCTCCTTTTGCTTGTTCTGAACCTGGTTTCTCAAAGCTTCACTGCATGCTCTAGGGGTGATTCTCTTTTTGGAAAAACAATGTGACACTCAGTCCCTATCCATTCTCTTCATTAAATCCAAAACTGGGATCCAAAAAGACCCTTCAAACCACGTCTGGAGGAAGAGACCCCCTGGAGGAGCCTAAAGTCATTGAACATCTCCCTTCTTGATCTGAAAGTCCTGGATATGGTTGCTTTTCTCCGTTGGCAGAGCACTGAAGATGTCCTCCCTTAGCAGCTGGCTGCTTAATTTCATGGAGAGTTGGGCGGAGAGAAACCTTATGATATTCAATAAGGGCAAGTGTAGGGTGCTGCACCTGGGGAGGAATAACCCCATGCACCAGTACAGGTTGGGGGCTGACCTGCTGGAGAGCAGCTCGGTGGAAAGAGACCTGGGAGTCCTGGTGGACAACAGGATGACCATGAGCCAGCAATGTGCCGTTGTGGCCAAGAAGGCCAATGGCATCCTGGGGTGCATCAAGAAGAGTGGGGCGAGCAGGTCGAGGGAGGTCATCCTCCCCCTCTACTCTGCCTTGGTGAGGCCACGTCTGGAGTACTGTGTCCAGTTCTGGGCTCCCCAGCTCAAGAAGGACAGGGAACTGCTGGAGAGGGTGCAGCATAGGGCTACTAAGATGATTAGGGGGCTGGAACACCTCTCTTATGAGGAAAGACTGAGGGAATTGGGTCTGTTTAGTCTGGAAAAGAGACGGCTGAGGGGTGACCTTATTAATGCATACAAATACTTAAAGGGTGGGTGTCAGGAGGATGGGGCCAGGGCTCTTTTCAATGGTGCCCGGCAACAGGACAAGAGGTAATGGGTACAAACTTGAGCATAGAAAGTTCCATCTCAACATGAGGAGGAACTTCTTTACTTTGAGGGTGGCAGAGCACTGGAACAGGCTGCCCAGAGAGGTGGTGGAGTCTCCTTCTCTGGAGACATTCAAAACCCGCCTGGACGCGTTCCTGTGCAACCTGCTCTAAGGTGACCCTGCTCTGGCAGGGGGGTTGGACTAGATGATCTCCAGAGGTCCCTTCCAACCCTATGATTCTATGATTCTATGACTAAGACAGGCTGGGATATGAAAAGGAGGCAGAAGAGCATTACAGTTCTCTATGGACAGTTTGGAAGGAGCATTTTGAGTATGTCTAACACATATAACAAGACACTAAAGGAAAGCTTAACAAAGTTATTTGCTTATTTTATTTTATTTTTAAGTGATGAAAGTGTGAGTAGAAGAAAGACTGTAGCCTAGAGGTTAGAAATTTCACTGGGGAAAAGGAAAATTTGCATTTTGGTCCTGCTCCCAGAACTATTTCTGCTTTATTCAAAGTCTGCTTTCATATAAAACTCACCAAGTCTTAGATGAACAACATAATATGCAACCTCAAAAAGACAGGAAGACATTGATTTCTCTTGGGGTCTATTTGAACCAAACTGCTTCATGCAAAGTATACATGATATGGAGGACCCATAGCATCAAGAATGAAAAGCAGCTTCAGAAACCTACTGGGACAGGGTATGTAGCCATCCCTTGCCAGCATTAAGGTAAAGTTTCTGTCTGTGAAAGAGACGGAGTCTGGAAAATGCTCATTAGATCACTAGATCAAAATTGTTAGGTACAAAACAAGATTTATACTTCTGATAACCCTCTTTGGACCCATCCTTCCTTGAAAACATATCTAAGTGTGAGGTCAAAGAAACAGAGTTTCCACATTCTCATTATGGCCCTAGATGACAATGATACTAACGCATGTAACTCTTCCATTCAAAACATCGGAAGACAATTACAAAGTGTTCTTTTATTTTCAGGGCAGAGGGGTTAAGGTATTACATTTACATGAATTTCAGTGTTCCAACTAGAAAACAGAAACTTTTTTCACCAGAATATTTATCCTCTCTACTGACTACCTTCCTGACAAATTTTCAACTAATAGTTATTTTTATGCCTAAACTACCAGGATAACTTCAATATTTTGGTGAGTGATAAAACCAAAGGAATTCTCAAGTGAATCTGCCACATCACTCAGAGCTTAGCTTAGTTTTATATTTGTACATGCAATTGCAGACCATGGTTGATATATCATAAGAGCAGTGCTCTAGTTCTATAATACCACGAAAAACAATGGCTAGCTTGCCGCTAGTTTGTTTACTTATCGTCACTAAACTACACTGCAGTAATTCATAAAAAACATTAATCTACGACCCTTTTGTGCGTGACACATCCAAAACTTTTCACTTCCCTATGTCCCAATCTCATATACATCCTGTAAGTGCGTAATACCCCCACCAATCTCACAGTACAATTTACACGCTAGCACTTACCGGTGTTTTCAGAACTGTTTATAAACACCAAATGTCAGGAATTTTTTTCCTTATGCAACACAGAGAAGTTGCAGGGTTTGTCCAACACATACCAACTTAGTTATAGAGCAGGCTGAAACCTAGAAAAGAGATAATGGTTTATAGTTTCGTGATCTAACTATGTGTGTTTCCTCATTGAGTGTCATCCACCAACAAAGTATATGACTCAAAGGCTGCTACTGCGTACAATGTAAGTTTGCAGGATCTGAACTTCTGAAAAAAACTAAGAAATCTGGAGCTGAAATAAGACAACTTCTGAAAACCAAAAACTATTCAATTGACATTCCTGCCAGCCATCTTATCTTTGCTGCTAAAAGGTGGTAAATATCAATGGAAATGCTTCCTGTTAAACAGAGATGAAAGCATAGAAGATACCGCTGTACTATATAGCCCAGTCATCTGTCAGCATTTCACTGGTGGATCTGCAGCTGAACTGTATGAAACTGCACTGAGAAGTGGTAGGATTAGTCGAAATAGTCTGAGAGCCACTCCAAGTGCTTTAATAAATAAATAAAAAATATTTTTCCCTAAGACATATTTTCCAGTTGTGCAATTTTCTTCTTGTGGCTACTTAGCAACAGCAGTCATTTTCTATACAGGAATCCTCCTGGTACATTGAAAGAGCCCCAGGCAAACTACTATATACAATATTCATTATTCTTAATGCACAAGTGGAAAAAAGAAAGAAAAAAGAAAAAAGAAAAAAAAGTACTGAGTTCAAAATAACACTTCATTGTTTGGTAATTGTTACAAAATATCTTTTGCCTATATTCCAGGCACAATTTTAAATTATTAATCATAATTGGCTTTTCTCAATATAAAAAAAAAGAAAATCTACAAATCTCTGACATCGGTCCATTGCCACAGCATTCAGCCACACTGGGAGCCACTCTGAAGTTCAATAGCTCTGCAAGCATTTCAGATAACATATTCTACAATCCTAGTTGGAATAAGTGATTCAACATCAAAAATGTTGGACACTCGCCTATCCTTGTGGGTCTAAGGATATCAGCAGCAATAGTACTTTGGGAACAAAAATGGAATGTTTAGAAAACTTAACATAGACAGAACCATACCACTTCATCATTAAAATATACCTATGGCAAGATCAAATCTATTTCTAGTTCATTATAATCTAGTAGCATTGTGATTACTCAAAGATACTAATTAAAATCTGGCTGTAATGTTTAAGGTCCATCTGTTCTCTCTTCCTCTCTTACTCTGTTGGGAGATTGGTTGGAATATTCATATCCACAAGAGTAAATCATGTCCTGTAAAGACAGGTATCTGATTAATACAAGGGATGCAGAAAAAAAGAAGGATGTATTGCTACTGTGTAATGAGTATGAACACCGTTCAGCAAAATCTTTAAGCATGTCTTAAGCTTCTGTGAAAATTCTTAAAGCTGTTACCAAGGTTTGAAACTTTGCTAAAACAGAGATCCTACACTCTCTTAGGCTTTCCAGATTTCAAGTAATTTTTGTCTCTGTTTTTAAACTTTTCAACATCCTTCTAAAATCATAGACAAATGAAACAGTATTTTCTGTGCTGGTATATTTAGAGCACTCTTCTTAATCTTCATGCTGTTTTCCTGTTTCAACATCCAAGGACTACATTAGCTCTTTTTGTCACAATATTGTACAGGCAGATCATGGTTGTTTAGTTCCCTAAATACTCTTTCCAGAACCATTGTTTCCTGAGACACAGAATAAGATTGTAATAAGTGTGCAAATACAACATTAGTTTGGCTCACTCTGTGATTCCTGCGCAAGGTCTGGCTTCCCTGATTGGCTTCAGTGCCGTACTTCTAAGCTCATTCCTGCGATCTCTGCTGGAGTCATCCAACCAGCTTAGGGCAAGGAGCGCAAATTCTGCTGAGTTTCCCAAGAAACACAAGCACAGCTGACAGTCGCATTTGTTGTAGGGTTCCCTTTAGATAGACTACGAGATAATTCATTGAAGCATGCAAAAAATTGCCCAGAATTAATGCTTTCAGCAGACAAAGTAGTACATCACTGCTACAATGCCCCTGCAATCAGCATTTATGACAGAGCTTTATGGCTAGTGCTAAAAGTCAACGTTGACATTGGAAAGCATACATGAAATGGCACATCGCTTGAAGTTGATTCATTCTGATCCCTTTGAAGACAGCCATACTTTGGCTTCAAACTTAAATTAAACTTTTTAAGACCTTAAAAATGAAAACTAGGAAACAACTCTGGAGCTAGCGAACTTGTTTATAAAAGTAGTCCATCTGAACTGGAAAAAGAACATTCTCTAGACAAACTGCAAAAGAGAGGAATTTCTGTAACAGCAGGTAAATGCTGACACTCACTGAAAGTACATCATAATCACTACCATTTGAGATACAAATTCG
>VYZM01002531.1:13538-67988 GCA_013398915.1 Dromas ardeola | reverse complement strand
AAAAAAAAGAAAAGGCAATAAGCTAAGCTATTTCGTATAGGAAAATGGGCAGCTGTCCAAATTAGGACTAGGTAGATGTAAATTACCTCTTCTTACCTTTGATTTCACCACTCAAAAAGCTGTCTTGGAGTATTTAGTTCTAGGATATTCTTTTCACAGTGTATTGCAGGACAACTGAATGTCCTAAAGATGTATTTTAAAATCAATATAAGGACAGAAAATGTTATAAAATTTGAGAAATCATTTCAGGACTTAGCTGTCAAACTCTAATTGCTATGGCTCTGCTAGTTGTATGTTCTAACGACAATGGATGTTAACCTTCACTTGGACAGGGAAGGGAGGGGCTAAGTGATAGATAACCATTTATTAGCCACAAGTCCGGTTTGCAGAAGGAACCTCCTACATGCAGAATAAATAAATTTCAACCTCTAAGAATATTGGTCTGAAACGGCAGCAAATTTGAAGTTAAAAAACCTTAGTAACAAGCATAAAAACATAGACTTCATAGAGGAGGGTAGTCAGCACATATATTTGGACATGTGCCAGGAATCAGAGATGAAAAAAGGAATGAAGAATGAGAATTTGTACAGCTTCAGAGCTGTTGAGTGAGCAATGAAATCAGAAAGCTTTATGTTTTCTGCATTAGATGACGGTTGGTCCAAAATTAACTGAAGCATAAGCTTTTTTCTCACTCAGCACTCTCAGTGGGTTTTGGCAGATATTTCTGCCCAATTTTGAATTAACATCATGTATAATATCACTTGGAAGAGTGTTTTTTAACTAGTGAACACCATTTTGAAACTGCCTTGTTAATGGAAATAAACTTCTGGATTCCGGAGCACAGTAGTAACAACAGTTGTTAGCAGAAACATCAACCTTATGGGTTAGAGGGAAATAGGATAGCCATCCATGGCTCTTAAGAGAAAGACAACTGGCCTCTGACAAAAAAGGTCGCTCAGGTAAAAATTGCCATGGGAGACCCTGGAACTCCCCTCCTCTGAAACAAGATGCCACCTTCATTCTCACAGTTCAAGAGCAAGGTTCATTAAGGCAGAAGAAAAAAAAAAACAATAAATAAATAAAAAACATGTACTCCACTCCCAGATAGCTGCATATAGTACCCTTTCCACAACAATACTGCTATGCTTATTTGCAAAGCTATAGCATTTCAGATTGCTTTAAGAATGGTATTACGAAGCATACACAGAGAGAGGTCTAGTCCGGCAGCACAACTTTTTTCTCTTGCAACCATGTTTTGGGTAGCAGAGTGTACTGACATCTTTTCCTTCATTTCAAAATCATGCAGTTCTGCCATCTGCTACCTTCCTTGAACACCAGTCACTAAAACGTGGCATACAGCTTTTCATTACCCTATTTGTGCTCCAGGCCACCCCTTATTCACACTGCTATTAATACCTTGGAAAAGGAAGATACTGCCACTAACTCAGAAAGCCTCTGAGCAGTAAACTGCTGGATACTGGAGTATCCAGATATCCCCAAGAGATATTCTTGGGGAAATACTATCATAAATTGATTCTATTCTTACATCCTTAAATATGTATCCGCTTTTACCACTGCTGGAGACAAGACCTCATGCTACATAAACATTTGATCTGACCCAGTGTAGCCATTCTTTTGTTCCTGGAGCTCATTCGAATCAAACTGTTTGCTTAGCCTAATACACTACTTAACTTCTGTTCCAGAGATGAAATCAAACGTCTTTGATCTCATGGATTATAGGACAGCAAGGTATAAACAGATTGCATTTTACATATGTGAGAAAAGTATCTTAGAAATGTTCCCCATTCATTTATGAAAGCACATGGGAGAACAGTGTTTTTTAAAAGCCAAGTATATGGGCAAGAGTTATCAGTTTAGAAATGCCCTACATCCGTTGATGAAAACACACAGCAGAATAGCATTTTTAAAAAGCCAAGTATGGGCAAGAATTAGCAAGCCTGTAAAATGTATTTTTAACCAGTTTATCAAAATCAGAGAAATCTCAAACTAGAGGGAAACATCCATAAAGTCTCTGTACCATCCACAGAATTCAGCTATATGCAGCTGAATGGCAGCTATACCCTTGTAACCATTGCTATCCTTGGACCACAGGAGGAGTCTTCCCTCTAGCTTCTTATTTTGTAGAAACCAGACACGTTCGCTCAAGGTCCTGAGCCATTTCCTAGAGAGAATCTTCTCTAAACCAAGCGTAAAGAAATTCTTCTGGAAACCTTTTAAGGGTAGCTGCAAACTACTTCCAAGTGATTATTACCAGGAGTTTAAAATTTCCAAAACTTGCATGCAATCCTAAAGGGCAGAAACAGCGCCACAAAAGCAAGAGTATCGCTCAATACAGACTCGATTTCTGAGGGCCCAGCTAAACCCAGTCTTGATTACAGTAACTCATTTCCACAGCTACAGGTGACAGGCAGCCCAAAGTGACCCACGGTCATAACGACATTCTCACATTCAAGAGGACAGAAGACATAACTGCTTCACGTTTGCAAACAGTGCTGAACATTATGATTAAAATTAAACAAGGGCAAGTGCTAAGTTAAGAGAACTGAAATCAGGGGCATAACAATACACAGCTATATGAGTCCTTGAGCACAGAAAAGCAAAATGGCAACATACCGTAAGAGTTCCATTTATACAGCTAACAGGACAGACTCATATCCAAACTGGGGTCTGCTCAGCCGTGAGCATACCGTGGGACAGGAGCACAAACACCTCACAACTAGAAGAGCTGATCTAGCCCACAAGAGGTCCTGCAAAATCCACGCCTCCTTGTCCTTTTGGACTTATCTAAATAAGTTTTTACGTTATATTCACTACCATGATGCCTGGACATCTTTTCAAATGTCAGTGCTGACCCAAGCTGTGTTGTACTTCTCTCTCACCTAGTCTCTGTCCTAAATTTCTCTTCCTGTGTCTGATAATTCTGTCTTTCGCATTACTTTTTTCCCCAAGTGTACGTTTCTCACCCACAATACAAAAAGGAGGGAAGGGACCAAAGGATAAGGGTTAGCAAAAGAGTTATACCTTCTCCCTGGAAAACAGGAAGTAAGTGCATCGCTTAAATGAAAGCAAAGAAAAGGGACTGGATTGACAAAAATGACAGACCACAGATACCCCTCCTGGGGGATAACTCCACAGGGCACCCAGGAGCACACAGCAAACTTTCCATTATCCCACAGATTCTCACAAGATCAACCCACATGTATCCTTCCCCATTACTCAGGGAGTCCTGCAGATTACCCTAAAACCAGGAATGCACACATGTTATTTGCATTGCTTTACAACCATGAGTAAGTCACAGTGGTGGAAATGGAGCTAAAAATAGATCCATCTTTCCATCTATCGATGCAGAATATCTAGTTGTATAACTGGCTGTAACGCAGAAAGAAGCCTGGACAAATTATTTTCACATGTGACATCTCAGACTCATGAAAACAGTCACTGTGTATCAGGAGGTATTGAAGTATTAAGACGAACAGTCTGTAGGCAGTACTGGTAATATTATTGGGAAGAAAGTTGATAGGATTTTAGACACTACTTGGTTACCAAGCCTTAGCAAAGGAAAGAGACAGTTGTATTTTCATTTCTATATCTAAAATGGATCAAGATTAATTAAAGAAATAAGAAAAGTTAGGTAGGAGTGAAGTTACCTTTTAGTGATGTAATTCCATTTTCTCTCTATAGGTGTTCTAACCATGTTTGCCTAAGTAGCAAGCTTTCCCTTTATCCTTCAGAAAAGAGAAGATGCTGGCAAAGGGCCTAAATTATCATAATGATTTGTGAACTGTAGTAAAATCTCAGGCATTCGCACAACAATAGGATGATATCACTAACAGGAAGTTTCTAGGAGTATACACGTAGGAAAAGATTATTTCAGAATGAGAAGACCCATGCTCAATAGTGTGTTATCACTTTCCTGCAAGATACCAAAAGGTGACTGGAGATTCACCGTAGCACAGGAGAAAAGAGAAGAAAAAAAGAAAAAAAAAAAAAAAAATCACATTTTTCTTTTTCTTAAAGACCATCCCTTCTAAGCCAGGGATGCAGACAAAATCAGAGAAGTGTTTCTGAGACATAAGGTGATTTGGGAGCATTCACACATACATTTATGCACTTAAATATCATTCTCCTCCTTAAACGTCTGAGAATTTCCCTAGAAATTAACTGGATTTGATCCTTTCTTTTTCCCGTTACCATTTTCCACATGCAAGATGATGATGTTAAAGAGAGCCTAATCAAAACAAATAGATGAGCTAAGCACCAAAAAAAGTAGCATAGACTCTATAGGGATTAAACTATCAGGCCTGAATAGAAGGGATAAGTGTGAGTCTACCAACCGGATTGATGACATAACTTTTCATATGCTCAGGGACATGAGGCAACACATGCAGAAAATGTGCTAATAATGTCAGATTTCAGCTATCTCTATGTAAGTAAATAAAAACATATAAGGGTATAATACACCAACCAAATAAAAGACACTGTTAATTATTGTTTCATGAAGATGATATTTAGATAGTCCACAATAGAAGATGTAGCGTATGACTTGGTTAAAAAAGTCTTGCATAGTGGAAGAGCCCTTCTATAACAGCAACCATAACATTCCTAGATTCAAGATCTCTGCAGAGGTATGAAAATCTAAACACCCACCACAATCGTTCTCAACCTCACAAGGACTTAAAAATACAGATTCATATTAAAAATCCACAGGGGGATCTGAGAGAATTAAATTTTTAGAAGTAGGTACTTGAAGACACATCATCACAGGAACACAGAGCCACTCAGGAAAACCTTGAGAAGGGCAATGGCAAGTCAACAGGGAAGGGGAAGCAGATGAGAAACAAGAAGGCAATCTTCAAAAAGCTGAAGTTGTGTATAAAGGAAGAAAACAGAAAAGCTGATAAACTCTGGGAGATTAAATGTAAGCACACAATAGGGCAGGCCAAAACAGTGTTTGAGGAACAACTAAAGAAAAAAAATTAAAGCTATACTTTTATTGAAACACATAGGCGCAGAAGACTGCCAAGGTGTCTGTAGGGCCAACTGAAGATCAGGGCAAAAAAGAGCAAGCAGAGCAAAAAGAACAATCCTTTGCAGTATTATGTAGAAGTAACTGGATAATTTTTAAAGGAAACCTGAGCTTGCTTTGTGAGGGACTCAGAAAAAGATCTGTCTGAAATTCAGGTGGGTGTAGAACAGGTTATAGAAAGGCTTGACAAAGTGAATACCAACAAATTGCCAGGTGGTATTCACCCAAGATATCTAAAAGAACATGTAACTAAAAGAATATGTAACTAAATTATAATAATGAGCAGTAGGCTCTCAAACCTGCCTTTGTACATTATGATTGGTGAATGGCAAATATGGCAACTTTTATAAAATATTGCAGGGTAGGTCTGTGAAACTGCAGGCTGTACCGGCAATTTAATAGAACATATGAGAATAAAATTAAGAGACACCTGCATAAACATGCTGAAGGCAAAAAAGTCAACACAGCTTTTGCTAAGGAAAACCTGCCTTATTATACAGCTGACACAATCTAGTTCAGTTTTCAAAAGCCTTTTACTGAAGTCTCTTGCCAACACTGTGAGGAACTGCTGGAGGCCTTTACAAAACTTTAGGACTGGCCACAAGTTAGCAGATGAAGTCCAGAGTAAGTAAAGTTGAAGGCACTTGAGGAAAAATGATCCTAAATTTATATTTATGATTCCCCAATGGTACGCACTGAGCTGACCATTACCACGAAGGTGCGATCCTTGAGTCATGATGGATGTTCCATGAAAACATCAGCCCAGTGCTCAGTTTAGGTCGAAAAAAAGGAAATCAAGTGTTGGGACTTCTTGGGGACAGGAGAGAGAACAGAACAGTGAACTCTACCAGAAATCTATGTATAAATCTATGGTTTGCAAGTGGAATACCAGCTCCAGCTCTGATCACTTCCTCCTAAGCAGGATACAGCAGGACAAAAAGGGCTCAAGACAACCAGGATGTCCAAAGGTCTGGAATATATGCAGAATGTTCCCTTTGTATGAGGGATGAAGGACAAAATAAACTGGGATTGCACTCTGAAAAAGATGTAGCTTAGAGAGAGAACAATAGAGGTCAACTGCATCATAAATGATGTGGAGAAAATGGGTGTGCTTTGACTGTTTACTCTCTACCAGTACAAGAATTGCAGGGAATCAAATGAAGCCATTAGGAATCAGGTTCAAAACAAGCAGAGATTATTCTT
Organism: Dromas ardeola; assembly: GCA_013398915.1. NCBI lineage: Eukaryota > Metazoa > Chordata > Aves > Charadriiformes > Dromadidae > Dromas > Dromas ardeola. The sequence goes on along the minus strand of VYZM01002531.1, from coordinate 61,738 downwards.
CATATGACAGAGAGCCCATTACTAAAGGATTTTGCAGATGTTGTAAGTTAACTTGGTTTCAGAGGGACATGGAGCAAACTTAGAGGAGAAATCCACTAAATACCAAAAGATCCATCTGGGTCAGGAAATCTATAAACTAACTGAAGGCAGGGGGAGCATTAGACTGAGATTATGCATTTATTTTTACTTCTTTCATGGTTCTTACCTTTCTCCCTGCTAGCAGCAGATGTTGGGCTAAAGGGAAGGGGAAGTGCATTCTCATCATCAGTCTTTGAGCTTTTTCAGAATTGTAACCTCCCCACGGTGCCTGAAGCAGGGGTTCCAGCGCACGTGTCGGAAGAAGGTGCCACAACACATCTTTCACCTATTCAAGAGGTCTTATCCCACAGGCCTCTGATAACTGCTGCATGCCCTAATTAGGATGTGCTGTTAATCGTGTGCAAAACAAATAATGTGCAGCCAAGGTCTGTCCAGATGCTGCATAGACTCAGTAGAAAATGAGAAAGGGGAAAGAGGGCAGAAGTGCCTTTTTCTTTTCAGCAGCACTTGATTAAAGTGCACCAGAACAGACCCTAGATTCAGCACATTGTCTTGGAACATTAGCATGCAAATATTATCACGTGCAGAGAACCATTCTAAATCCATATATTTTTATGCAAATTCTGTCAAGTACAAGTGTTTAGGTAATCAAAAGTCCTTCTAATAAACCTGGTTATCTTCCTTAAGTGCTCTGAACAGCAGTGATACACATAAAATAGTTCCGTCCTGCTGCATACTGTAATTCTTACCACCTCATGTATTTATGCATCTGGTTCTGACAAAACATTATTATTTGATTTAAGATACATTATAGGACTGCATTATAGGCAGTAATTAAGGTTGTGCAACAGTTCTTTTCATGCTTTCAGCTTCTTATAACTGTTTGGGCTGAAATTTATTGCAGTGATTTGCTGTGCTGTTCAGAAACTAATTTTTTCCATGAATAATCTGCCATGTTCCCAAGGACAATGCTAAGGAAAATGCATCATTTTGCCTGCATTAAAAAATTCATTGTCCCTTTGTTGACCATCTCACACACTTCTGTATTTGAAGCAGAGATCAAAAACATAGCAGAGTGACCTGTATGTCAGGAGGGTCTTCAGCTTCTTTGTGAAATTCTAATTCAGCTTGGCCAAATGAAACAGTTCTTATCAGCTAACGTCTCTCAGTCTAAGAGAAGAATTATTCTAGAATCTCATTCCACATGTTTTAAAAATATCATCTACTTTCATATCAGCTTTCAGCTCAGTTATTCTAGCACTGCTTTTTAGCTTAAATAGTACTATCCATTAACTGAAGATTATGGTCCTTGACTCAGTTCTGTTATATCCCATGAACAGTTTTTATCCCAAATTTTATCCCAAATTACAGTTTATACATTTTTTTGCTCATCCTCTAGTCAAACCAATTTTCTGGCACACGTGTGACATGAACAAGGCTAACCAGGATTATATAATTCAGAACCTTCTACAATTGCCCAGGAATTTCCCTATATCGTAGGATATAAGAATCACTGAGGTGGGAAGGGACATCTAGAGATTGCTTAGTCAAGCAGGGTCAGCCAGAGCATGTTGCCTAGGACCGTGCCCAGACAGATTTTGAATATCTCCAAGGTGAAGACTCCACAATCTCTCTGAGCAGCCTGCTCCAGTGTTTGACCGCCCTGAAAGTAAAAAAGTTTTTTTCCTATGTTTACGTAGAATTTCCTGTACTTCAGTTTGTGCCCATTGCCTCTTGTCCTCTCACTGGGCACCACTGAGAAGAATCTGGCTCCATTTTCTTTACTCTCTCTCATCAGGTATTTATACATATTGATAAGTTCCCTCTGAGACTTCTCTCCTCCAGTCTGAACAGTCCTAGCTCTTTCTGCCCCTCAGATACTGCAGTCTCTTAATAATCTTTGTAGTCCTTTGCTGGACCAGCTCCAGTATGTCTGTATCTTTTTTGGACTCTGAAATATCCACTGAAACACCTGAGCGTCTCACCTTGATTACAGCTTCATTAATAGTATCAGTTCAAAACCATCCAATTAACAACATATATTGACAAATGCCTGCATACATCTAAACTTACCTAAGTATACCTGAGTTGAAGTATACTTTAGTTGCTTTCAGGTGGGGAGATCTAAATTGACAATATTTCTTGCTAAGTACGTGATCTTTCAGTTTATACCATTACAATTAAGTTTTACATTTCAGTAAAATCTACAGTTCAGTTACTACAGACCGTATGTTTTGGGGAGTTTAATCTTCTCCAATTTAGTTAATATTTTTTTCTGTGATTTCCCCCCAAATGCTTCAATTAATGTTGATCCTACTGATTGGGTTTTCTTTGTCTGGAAAATCTGTCATCAAAGAAATAATCAGGTCACCGTATCACAATTAACTTTTGCTAGATTAGAGTTTCATTTTAATTCATTTTCTCTTTACCACCTAGTTTTTAATGCCTCTTTCCTTCAAAATGTGGTCTAAAGCTTAGCATATAACTGAAGTCAGACTCTAGTTAACTACTCACCATTTTCCTTTTAAAATAACAGATGCTGTCTTTGCCAGCATATAATCAAAGTATTTACAACTTGACAGATTATAAAAATATTGGGTTTGGAATCTCAAGAATAATTTCTTACAAATTATTTAATCATCCTAATTTAAATATACTCAACTGTAAGTTTTAATTTCACCTTCGTTTGAATAGAATAGACTATTTCAGTTGGAAGGGACCTACAACAATCATCTAGTCCAACTGCCTGACCACTTCAGGGATGACCAAGTTAAAGCGTATTATTAAGGACATTGTCCAAATGCCTCTTAAACACTGACAGGCTTGGGGCATCGACCACCTCTCTAGGAAGCCCGTTCCAGTGTTTGACCACCCTCTCGGTAAAGAAATGATTCCTAATGTCCAGTCAGAACCTCCCCTCGTGCAGCTTTGAACCATTTCCATGTGTCCTGTCACTGGATCCCAGGAAGAAGAGCTCAGCACCTCCCTCTTCACTCCCCCTCCTCAGGAAGCTGCAGAGAGCAATGAGGTCACCCCTCAGCCTCCTCTTCTCCAAACCAGACAAGCCCAAAGTCCTTAGCCACTCCTCATAGGACATGCTTTCTGGCCCTTTCACCAGCTTTGTTGTCCTCCTCTCGACGCGTTCAAGGACCTTCACATCCTTCTAAAACTGTGGAGCCCAGAACTGCACACAGCACTAGAGTTGAGGCCGCACCAACACTGAATACAGCGGGATAATCCTCTCTCTTGACTGGCTGGTTATGCTGGGTTTGATGCACCCCAGGGTGCGGTTTGCCCTCTTGGCTGCCAGGGCACGCTGCTGACTCACATTGGGCCGGCTGCCCACCAGCACCCCCAGATCCCTTCCTGCAGGGCTGCTCTACAGCCACTACTCTCCCAGTTTATACTCGTGCCTGGCGAATATAGGCCTGGCATGGTGCATTGTTAAATTTCATCCCATTAATCTTAGCCCAATGCTCCAATCTATCTACATCCTGCAAGGCCTCCCGTCCCTCAAGAGAGTCAACAACAGTATTTCCAGCAACATCTTCACCTTCAGGATCTTAATGTAAGAAACCATGTCTGATTTACAGAGGAGGTAAGAACTTAAAACTGCCACTTAATGCCTTAAGTTTAGATATGAATATTTAAAGTGCTTTATAAAGCTAGGTCCTGAGAAAAAGAAGGTCTCAAAAGTCTCTAAATTCTACTAATTTAATTTTTGTCCCTTCCATAATCTCTAAAATAGAAATAATACTGCCCTCTTGGCCTCAGTGATTTTGAAATGATGTCTTATAGTAAACTTCCAAAAGACTTGTAAGGAAAATAATAAACCTAATATGTCTCCATAATATTTTCGTATCAACATTTAAAATAAGGACTTTACCATACATTACACAATGATGATGAAACATGGAATAATTGTTCATCAATTAGTAACTTTTACTTTGTGCCTGAAAAGATTTTATAAGAAATATCATGCAATCACATAATTAGAAGTCTATCATATGTTATGCAATAAAGCTGAATTAAGAATGAAATTGCAGTTCTTAAAAATTTTGTAATCTTCATATTTTTTCCTTTGATGTTCAGTATTTATCTGGTGAACACACCCAAAAAAAGTAATTAAATGCATTTTTCTCATTAGCAGTAAGTCATACGCTATAAGTAAATCATCTATGCATACTTTGCTTTTGATTTCCTAAAATACAGTTTCACAGCGGAGGGAATACTTTAGCGTAAATGGAGAAAACACGTTGTTTCCCAGGCAACATGCTAGAACTTGTGCCAACAGACATTGTCTGATAAACTAAAGAGTGTTGTGATATCTGCCATTAAATATCAAACTGGTCAACAAAAAACATCTTTCCTTATTCTCATACAAAACAGCATTCCAAAAATAAATGGAAAGAGGAAGGTAAGCAAGCTTATAGAATAACCAAAACAAGCACAGTATTCTTTTTAAAATGTCTTCAAAACTTTCTCTTGACTTCCAGTTGAAGAAAAAACCTACAGTCACCAAGAATTTATTTCAAACTATTTTGTCTACTTCCCTTCTTCTCTTCCTGGGTCAAAAAAGGAGGAAAAAAAATGCCTCCAAAACACTAAGGTGATGCAGTTCAGTTCTGCATGAAATTCCTGCATTATGTTCAGATACATACAGAAAACAGAAAGAGAAGCTTTTAGACAACCCGGTGGTGACTTAAAGTCAACCCTTTAAAGAAAAATCATTTTGGCTTTATTAAAAATAATATATTTTGTCTACAGAGAAACTTTAAGAAGTAATTTGCATTCAGACCAAAGACAGTTAAGTTGTGGCACTGAATGTAGCTAATACAGACTGCCTTCAGGGAAAAAGGACACCCACAATCATCACAGGTCAGAGATCAGTTTGCACACCAGAAACCCCTTTTATGCCAGTGTGACCAGTAAAATCACACACAGAATCATTTCTGTACAGATCAACAGAGAAATTTTCCCTGATCTTAGGTTATGGCTTCTTGTCAAAAAGCTTCCATAACCAGTTGCACAGTACATAACCAGTTGCAACAGTCATCAGCCTAGGACTCTACTCATGCAAGGATGGCACCTTTGTTTTCTCTTTGCTAAGCTTATAAAAGAAACAGGGAGACTAAAGGCAAACCCCTATGTGAAGAAAACACGTGTGTTAGACTTACAAATCCAGCATGCAACGCTGACCGCATCATTCTTGCTGCCTGCTTTAAACCTGCAATGCCACGATCGGCACCTTCCAACGCACCAAGAGGCCCATTGTCTTCAACGGGACTTTATGTTGCCCATCTGACCCGGAGCACGAAGTGCGATTTAGACAACATGTCTCCTTTTCTTAATGCTTATTTTCTGATTTACAGGATTCTTGACCTTCCATTTTCTGGTAGCTTCTTCCTAAACCTAAGCCGTTCCGTCAACAGGACCAGAAGAACCATTTGCGGGTTGTATGGTTTTCTGATCCAAAATTAAAATGAACATACACACACACTTCACACACTTTAACTCTTTTTTTTTTTTAGATTCATTCCCTAATCTGAATTACAGTACAGTTCAATAGACAGTGGAGCCTGCGCTGCTGGAGGGGTGATAGAATTTCCAACTCCATGAGAATCACCAGCAGGAGGGCAGGAATATCTCAAGTCAGCATTGCTATCAAACTCTTCATAATGCGAAACCACTGCCTTACTTATTTTCATGTAATGTCAACATTCATGTACTGTGCCTGTAGCCTTTTTGGTTGAGTCCACTCATTTTTAAAAAGGTAAAATAACTTTAGTACGTGAAAGGATATTCTTACTAGCAACTAACTTTTTATTATTTTTTAAATATAAAGTCAACTCCAAACCCCTCGACACCTGAAATGGTTTTCAAATGCACGTGCAAGACATACAAGACATGTCAAGATCCTCTGTAAACAAACCAAAACACGGTAAAAACCTCTGTGTAAATACACACATACACACACAAGCGTATACAGACAAAGCTAGCAGGCATTATTCATGTCTGCAGAACATGTTCACGTGATACCTTGAAGACAGGAATGATATATACGTTTAATCCTGCACTGTTGGCAGTGAGAAATAAATAAATTATTGTTTTAATAACCACCTTTTCAAATCAGATGTATTGCTTTCCAATTGGAAGTAACATAATGTAGCATATTAGAACAGGCAATCAGAAATTATCATAAAAAGGTAATTAAAACCTAGAGTCCAGGATTTTATTTGCGCAGTCTCCAATAACCGCTTCTGGGAAAATATCGTAGTCTTGGAAAAAAATTGGTCTAGGGCTTACTACCTACAAACCATCTGTCTGATCAATTATTAGTTCATCAGAGACTCTAACACACAAGCAAAACCAGATAGGATATATGCTCTGTGCGAATTTACTGATGTTTCCTTTGCACTCAGGCTATATGAACATCCATTTATACTATATTATCACTTTATGAGAAACTGATTAGACTTGTACACTTCCTTGCTGCTTACACATATCTGAATGATTAAAGCAGGAAAAAAGAATAACAGGTATTGGATGAACTAAACTGTTTTTGAGAATACAAAATTAAAATAATTTAGTCTTGCCAAATACTTAAATGTAGTAAAACTTATTTTCAAAGAGTAAAGATTTGATTAAGGAAATTGTTTTTTCAAAATTTCCCCACTAAGAAAACAATGTAAAAATACCCATAAGCATATATATACACACACATATATAATTATTTTACACATATTTATATATGTGGGTTGTATCTGGGAAATAAAATATTTCTCTCCCATTTCATTCCATACCACAAGTTCTCTCTTCTTAACAAAAGAAATAATTTTATCAGTATAAGGGTCATAATTTCCCAGGGCTGAACTCCCAGGCCTGAGCCGCATTTATCCATTCCCTCATTCAGATAAGATCCATATATATACAAATTATGATAGAAATCTGAGAAACTGGCTAAAGCCAAATCAAGACGTGCACACATACACATCCCTTCCGCTGTTGAAATAATTTCTTTAAGAAATGAAACACTCAGAATCCAGAGCAGCAAGAAAATAAAAAATACAACCGGTTTCATGAGCCCTCTATATTGACTACTAAACCTACATAGATTATAATGCATATACCTATAGCACCCCCTGGCCTCCAGAATTAAGGGAGTTGATGCAAAAATTGGGACTGCAGTTCTTACAGAGAATTCCTCAGGAGTAAAATGAGAGAACAGTGAATTTTCCCTGTGTAACTCTTTTGTCTCTATAGAGGAACTCCGCAAAGTGATTTCTCTGGAGATTGCAATCCATAATATGTAATTGCACAAAATATAAGGGGGAAGATTTTCTTCATCCAATCCAGAGGCAGAGATCCTACTATACACAGTTGACTATTTTACCACTTCTTAATTCCAGGTAAAACTGCAATACTAACTATGAAAAACACAAATTAAGAATCTGTAGATCTCCGCGATACACAATATTAAATGTTCACAGTAATAGAAGGAACGGTGGGACTGAAAACCTAGATGCTCTGTCAAGTAGATTCTGTTTCTGATTCAATCACAGTGAGACTACACAAAGCATTGCTATTTTTCCATTAGTAAAAGATGTTGCTAAGGGTACCCAGACAAGCGAACAGGCAAGAGAAGAGAGGAAGAAAAAGAAAAAAAAAAAAAAAACAAGCAAGGATGGCTGGAAATGAAAAAATTCACAAGGGGTATAGAGAGTGCTTTCATCTGTGGAGGAGTTTGATACAGAAGCTGTTTTCCAAACAACTAGAAATCTTTAAAAAGTAGACAGCCTTTTAAAGATAAAAATAAACCGAAAACATAAGGTTAAAACATTCAAGGATGTGTATGTGACTAGAACAACTGTGGCCAGTAATACTCAGACAATGAGATTTCACATTACTATAGCGCTGCCAGCATGAAGATTTCAAGAAATCTGGCGATACTCATTAATTAGAGGCATATCACAGCTGTCTAGTGCTACCCCTGCCTAAGTAAGAAATGGCAACAGGGAAGGCTCCCAGGAGTAGCCAGAATTAGAGTGAGGGGGCAAAGGGTCAGGAGTAGTAAAGAACAAGACCTAGGCACCACCTCTGCATGTGAAATGGACCCAGGAAAATTCACTTCCGAGCCCTGTACTGCCAGCATCAATCTTCTTCCCGTACACAGCCCATTTTCATAACCTATAACCCAGTACGACGACTTGTGTATCTGAACAGATTTTCTAAAAGATAATCTCTGCCTTGAAAATTAATTAGGGAATTGCATCTTTTCCAATGGTTAAATATTCCCTTCTTAAATATTTGCACCTTTTTCCCAAACTTTTGACCGTACTATATTTTCACCTGCTATCTCAGGGAAATTTCTATTATGAAAATATTGTTCATATACAGAAATGAATAAACCACCACCATTTATAATAGTGATTCCCTTTGGTTGGAACTAAACCAGATGTTTTCCTGGAGTTCTCCTACAAATTAAGGGTGGGGTTAGTCCACCAGACCGCAGCTTTTCCAAAGCAAAATCCCCTGGACCACATCCAGCGTGGAGGTGAGGTTCCTCAGGACCAGCGGTCTTGCTTTCTAGGCCTGTTTCTATTCTGCTCCACTACTTGCTAACGTGGGCACATCCATAATATGTCAGGACAAGCGCAGTGTGCAGTCTTTATTTCCAGACCAATCACCCTGTATGTGGCCCAAATAAAACATGAATTGTTTGTTTCAACTAAACTAACCAAACTGTCCAGATCATCCTAAACCAAGGTCCTCTTTTTTTACCAGTATTTTGTCCTCTGCAAACTTTGAGCAATGCTTTGGCTTTCCTTCCCGAATACAACAACTTTTATTTTGGTCTCTTGTTGAAATACATCTCTACTCTCCGTGGTGAAGAGGAGGTTCTTCCATTTATCTACTTTTGCATTCTCATTATTTCCAATTTTTCAGCTGTAGCAGACTCACTTCAAAGTAAGAAATATATAAAGACAGCACGTGTCTCTCTTACTGAATGTTATAAATACTTTGGCTCTTTATACCCAACAACATTGAGCCTTCAATCACCTTTACAAGAAACAAGTTGTTATGGAACGAAAAAAGTAATTCAGGTAAAATATGAAACCCTCTTCTCTGCCCATACAAAAGAATAATCTGAAAAAACTCACATGTTCATGAATCCAACTGTCTTTACTGTTTGTCTAACTCATATGGCTTTGCAGGACAAGCCATATTGAAAGGTGCCAGCACAACCCTTTAATAACCTCAGTAAAAGACACAGAATTCTGCACTGAATGCATATTTGAGAAACATGAAAATTTGAGTATTGCAATACCTTTCAGAGCAAAAGCAAAATATACTTTCAGGTCTGAAAGGAAAGTTGTTGGGGGGATGGTAGAAGAGGCAGAGCGAAGCAGCCAGTCTCCAAAATTAGCTTCTTGATAGATGATATTATCTCTGTGCTAATGGCATATTAATTAGAGAGATGAATATTTAAATATGTATGTGCATACAGACACACACATATATATGAATATATACCTTACAGAATGAAGCTTAAGTCTTTCACAATACTTGTTGAGACTCAAAGAGGGAAGTACATATTCTCCAAAAGGAAAAAAAAAAAATTTGCTTCAAAGGTAATTACAAAAATTGCAGCTTTGTGCTTCACTTCTTTCGCATAGATTTTGTGGCAGTTTGACTGACTTTGAAGTGAGAATAAGCTGCGGAAATTGAAGGCTTTCCCTTCAATTTCCCTTTTGGCTTCTTTGTACTATCTGAAAACACTTTTGCCCAAAACCAACTTTGAACCATAAAATTAATCAAAGTTTCCTAATCCATTCTAGACAGGAAAAAAAAAAGTCAGATGCTTCTTCAACACCTGAGCCGTTTGAACATTTCACTGTTCCGGCGATGCTCCTCCTCCCTGCTCAAGGCAACATGTGCAAACCTTCCTGCCACTCACATCAGCTGCAGAGTGATGGGGTTGGGAGCTGCAGGCTCTAGGGAGAGCTCCATACGGTCTCTGCCTTCAGCAGGCCCTGTCGTCGGGAGGAGCGAGGGCCGTCCATGAAGGAATCAGGGAGCAGCAGGTGTGCCAGGAGCTACCACGCAGGGCAGAGCAGACAGTGAAGTCTTGGTCAGCAGTGTCACCAGCTGAGAAGGTGCAGAGAGAATGGAGGGACAGTGCAGAGGCTAAAGCCTGGAGGAAAGGAGAAAGGGAGCAAAAGAGAAAACAGACCATGACAATGAGGAGGAGATGAGCAAGAGGAAAAAAGTGGTGACTGTCAGGCAGTAGAAAGTTCATCAGCAAAGGGACTACAGAGTTTCCTCCTGAACCAGGCATCGACTGGTAACCGCAACCTTATGTTAAAGAGGAATAGTATGGAAACACACAACTAACAACACTTCAGCCAGTGCACTACAACTTGCAACAGCAAAGCTGAATACACCCTCCAGCCTGAGCCCCGCCAGAGTGCCTAACACCGGGGATCTTGACAGCAGCATTACGAGCAGTTCAGACAAGCCGGTGGTGAATTCTTCCTTCATTGCCCCCTGCTTCCAGGACAAAGAAGGCTACAAAGACAGGCAATATTACTTCACCTTTTCTTTACCAGAATTTGCTATGTTACATTCTGCAGAAAGGGTGGGCTTGCCAGCAGACTGCAAGAAATCCTCCACCAGGATGGAGGAGGCCCGTGTGTCTTGTTTGGGCTGTGCATCACATTACCTCATAAACTGACCCACAGGTCAAAACCAAAACAAAAGATAACACAGACAGGGGAGATTTCTTTACCTCACAGGCTGAAACATCTGGATCAACTAAGACAACCAAGTTGTTGGTTCAAATACACGCCATCATCGGAACAGAAAATCAACATTCCTGTTCTGGTTGCCAAGAAACAGTGAAGAAAATTGCTGAAATCAAACCCCCATGTTCTTTTGCAACTGTTTTATTTTAATTAGTGACTCCCAGAACAGACTAACGTCCTCTGAAGTTAGCGGGCAACTTTTAGAGAGGTGACTTGTCTTGCTATTTAAATTTAACAGCCATTCTTGTACCAACAGAACAACTCTGTTACAAGGAAGGGAGGGAAGAAGAAGGGATGGGGGAGTAAAAGGGAAGGGAGAAAGAAAAGAAGGAGAAATAGAAGGCAAAAAAAGCTGTCCTCAAGTAGGAAATAACGTCAATGTTCTCATTTAACAAACGGGGAAAAGGTTCGTGGCTTAAAGTTCAAGTCTCAATGATTTTGCAAGAACCTATGAACTCTGACAATGCAGAACAGTGATTGCATTTTGTATTAGCTCTTCATTTCACCCATAGTATATCTTCATGTCCCCACTGACTGCTTTCTTAGGATAGCAGCATCAACAGTTCCATGAAGGGAAAGGGAACAGGTCATGAAAACATTATCAATCACTGTATCCACAGAGTTTTCTTAATTCCAATATTACAATCCCAAAGTTATAGTAGAAATAAGAAGAAAGAAAAAAAAGTTGGATGTTAATGACTACATCCCTAATATTTCTAGACATACATATCACTTCAAAAGTACACGTATTTTCTCAAGGTAGGCTGTTTTAATACTAATATGACACTGTAGATGAATACAGTGCCAGGAGTAGTAACTTTGATAATGTATATCATTCTTTGGAGCCATAAACTGTGTGGGGAGATGGAAAAGACTGAAAAAGGAGGGCTGGGGAGCAGAGAAGCCAAGAAAGGAAATTGCATGAGAGATGTGGGATGTGTAGACAAGGTAAGGAAATAATATAAAAAGAAGAATGGCTGATAAGAAAGTGAAAAACAAGATTAAAGTGGTCATAAAAATGAAAGCAGAGACTAGGGCCTAGATCCAGAAAAGCTCTTATGTTCTTAACTTCAAGTATGTTATTAAATATAAGAAGCACAGTACAAATAAAGTTAATGACATATTTTGCAAGACAGAGGAATTAACAATCAAGGAAAAGTAACAAATCAAAGAGCAATGATATCTAAAGAAAGAAGTAAAAGGCTCAGCAGAAGACCAGAATGAAATTGAACACAGAATGTGAGCCATCATTGTCGCAGGGGGCTTTCTTATGAGTTCTCAATATTACAGCATCTTTGGATAGCCTAAAAATCTAAAATATTTAGGGAATAAAAAGGAATCTTAATACTGGCATCAGACAATTCTTAGAACAAAACACTGGTATTCTCAGTAACAGCAATGCAAAATAAACACAGCAGCGTTCAGCAAATGTGTTCTGATTTGGGGGGAGAAGCCAGATGATGCTGTATCACTTTCCATCCTTGTAACAATTCACAAGAATGTTAAGCTGCGGTTACCAACATCACATTTTTTCAGCTAGTACGTCTGAAAAAATTGCTAGAAGTTTTACAAGAGCTGGCCAATGACTTCTCTGCACTTGAACTATAATATTCAATAAATGCTGAAACACTGAAAACTTGTAAGTCTCGTGGGAAAAAAAGCCAGTATTATACTAGAATTTTGAAGAGATAAACAGGATGAACCAATTAACTTGGGCCAATATCTGATTCTACTCTCAAGGGAAATCAGTGTTTTAATTAAGAATTAGAGACTAATATAATAATATCAACCAATAAGGTTATATAAGTGTGCAGTGATTTATCTCGAACTGAACAACTATTAATTCAAGATATTTGGACAATGAAAGCAATAGCACTGTGAAATATAAGCATTTGATACAGACATCTGACAATTTGATTAAGGTAAAAGTTAGAAACAAAAACAAATTGTCATATATTAAAATGAAAGAAAACTGTTTATTAGACTTCAAAAAAAGGCAACGGTGAATGGAGTAACATCAACAACCAAGCATGTCCTACTGCAATTCACAGGCTGGGTATGGCAGCTGTTTTGTGTTTTCCTTAGTGTCATGTATGCAAGAATAATAGCATTACTAACCAGATGTACAGAAAAATACAACGTTTGGAAGAATAATAAATAAATAAATAAATACTTTTAACAATGAAAACCAACATGGATTGTTTTATAACCTTCCTTCAGGGAAACAATATAATTTCCATAATAGTTAGATATAAAAGCCTATATCTAAGGGCGGAGGGGGTGGGGGGAGAGGGGTGGGGTGATGCTAGACACGGTGCTCTGTCCTAAGGAGAAGTCCCTGAGAGAAATTTGGAGTACTAGCAGGCAGCTGAACAGGAGCTGCCAATATCACCCTGTGCCCATAGGGTTAGAGTAATCCTCGTGTAGGGAAAGACAGAATAGCAATAAGAGTCACATTTAACTATTTGGCACAGACAAATCTACTGGGATAACACATATGAAGGCCAGAAATAAACAGCACTTTTGAACAGTACACATAATTACCCATTGGAAAAGCACCCTGTGCTTGTCCAGACTGATTTAAAGTAGTCTTACAATGAAGCAAAGAGTTTCTTTCCTAAACTATCTGTAGTTTCAAAAAGAAAATAATTCAGAGACCTCCTATAGGTTGTGCTACCCAGCAAGTCAGCCAGGATGGTTTGAGCAGATCTTTTCAGCCATGCAAGCTGAAAACAGGACTGTAAAAGTCCTGAAAACAGTACCGTAAAAGCCCAGTGTTCATACTGTGGGAATTATCCATAAGGCAAACTCTACAGCAAAGAGGTGTGTTCCCCAAGGACCGCCTTGCAAATCCTCACAGCACCCAGATACCAAGAGCAATCAGAGCCAAGAGAAGAACATCATGTTTGGGATGGACTGAACAAACTTGGACGTAGGAAGTTCCATCTCAACATGAGGAGGAACTTCTTTACTTTGAGGGTGGCAAAGCACTGGAACAGGCTCCCCAGAGAGGTGGTGGAGTCTCCATCTCTGGAGACATTCAAAACCCACCTGGACGCGTTCCTGTGCAACCTGCTCTAGGTGACCCTGCTCTGGCAGGGGAGTTGAACTAGATGATCTCCAGAGGTCCCTTCCAACCATACCATTCTCTGATTCTGTGTGACTGCAGCAGTCAATGATGTGAAAAACCCAAGCGGCGCTGCTGCTCAGAGCTGCCTACCTCTGCTGGGGCTTCTCCAGCTCCTTCAGGTGGCTGCGAGTGCGCAAGGAAGAAGGTGGCTTCTTTTTATTTTGACTACACGTTCTTCAAATATGCAGAATCCCCATACCAGCATATCAAATTCAGTAACTTGGTCATCACATAAATCAGAAAGGTATTGTCAGATTGGAGGGTATTCAGAAAAGAAAAACATCTGAGTTAATAACCTATCAGTTTATAAAGTCACTAGGGCATATTCACCTGGCATATTTTAGAACATAACATATTAAAAAGAAGATAGTACAGGGGATACATGATACATCACAACTTATGAAGACACTTTCAGAATGAATAGCAAGAAACGAAATGTTGCTGTCAAAAAACATCCTTAGTAGAGGAAGATACTCAGCTGCATGACACTATTGGGGGGGCAGGGGGGAGGGAAAACTCACTGATGTTATTTTTACGAAGCTAGAAAATTAAAACAAACCTGCACTAAGAGGAACATGAAAGGGAACACCCAGTATGCTTTTACTATTCCTGATTTTTCCAAAACGCTGTAGCTGGTGACTGGCTTTATATTCTAAAAACTTCAGAGACGAGACAAACTATGCTGGTAGACAGAAAATGCTCCTATACACTACAATATCAAGTTTGTGCATGACTGCAAAGGAAAACCTTTATACGCTAATAATGAATGCTTCAGGGAGCAGCTAAACACATAACCCACAAGATAAGCAAATATTAATTTGACAGGGCCCAGTATATAGGAATTTTGCTATCAAAGAGTCAGTTTGTAATACCAGTCATAAAGCTCTTAAATTAAGCTTCTGTGTAGGCGCAAGCCAACAAATCCCCTAAAATACTGCTTGATTGGAAAAATAGGAATTGCACAGAACTAAAGAAGTTGCTATAAAGGAACTAACAAGTGAACAAATAGAAGAGCAAAATGCTTTTATGTAGACCATTGAGGGATGCAGGGGAAACATGTGGAAAACCAACACAGCTAACTACCAATTTATGAGGTTATCTGAAGCAGCTCTTCAAAAAACTGAAGCTGGTGTCTTAACAATAAAAGAGAAAATAAAACTCTGCAGACTAAATGTAAAAATGCAATAAGACAAGCCAAAAAGGTTTGAGAAATAACCTGCAAGGTTTTTGTGTGTGTGTGTAAAAGGAGCACCAAGAGAAAAAAGTCTATAGCATAAAAGCTAAATGAAGTTTTTGCATCCGTGCTCATAGCAAGGACCTTAAGGGAAATTCAAATAACAGAACCTTTCCTAACAAGGCAGGGTCATTGAAGGATCTGTCTGAAAGGTAAAGTGTCAGTAAAAAAGGCTATAGAAAAATCCATAAAGAGAACAACAAGAAGTCACCAGGACCAGCTGGTGAGTTTTAAAGGAATTCAGGGGTGAAATTCTCAGTATCAGAGGACAGGGAAAAAGACAAAATGGGATGTCAAATCTTAAAAGAATTTGGAAAAGGAGGAAGACCGAGGTAAACCTAAGGTAGCTGAGAACAGGTGGCCAGACACCTCTACTGGGTAAATTAACAGAAAATGCTACGAAGACCACAATTGGAGTATCCATAAATACAATATTTGGAGAAGTGTCATCATGGGAGCTTCTCTAAAAGGATTTTTGTTTTGGAGTCAATA
This sequence comes from Dromas ardeola, assembly GCA_013398915.1. Lineage (NCBI taxonomy): Eukaryota > Metazoa > Chordata > Aves > Charadriiformes > Dromadidae > Dromas > Dromas ardeola. The sequence continues at coordinate 46,038 of VYZM01002531.1, read as the reverse complement.
CAAATGTAAAAAGAAATTAAATTAATTGGATTTCTATAAGTAATTGAACAAGCTCTGTCTCCAAGAGCTCTCAGAGAAGTGGAGATGCCGCAGACAAACCTCATGGGGCTAAATAATTGGCTAAAAGGTGGGACACACACAAAAATACTAATGTTTAGGCTTTTTTCAATGGAGGGAGGTCACAAGGGAAGTCTTCCTATTAGTGCCTCTGTTATTTAATATTTTAATAAGAGACCTGGAAAAGAGGTCTCTTTGCTGATGATACTATGTTAGGGTAGTAAGGGTGAGAGCCAACAGCAATGAGCTGGAAAAGGATTTCACGACATAAAGTGATGAAATGGCAACTGGAATTCAATAAAGATCTGAAGGTTTAAGAGTATATTAAACAAACGATGGCTAAAAATTTGGCTTACTTAGACTAAAAAAAAAAAACAAAACAAAACAAAAAAAAAGATGAGAGGAAATCTGACTATTCTGTAGATAAAACACTAGGCATAAACATAGGACCTAAAAGGTATTTAAGCCAAAGAAAGAAAGTCAGCACGGCAAACAAATTTAGTACGGAAATTACAGAGGGGTGAAGCTCTAGATCAGCCTGTCCACAAGAGGAAAAACAGCCTAACTGGGCTTTAAGATAAATGTGGATAAGCACTGTGAACAAATTACACAATCTGGTTGCTATGACAGCTCAGTACTGGGTTAGCTGCCCAACTTAGGCTGGATTCAATAAATGAAACTAAAGCAAAAACTTACTAGCAGGAAGCAGATGCACTATGACTTCTGTCTATGCAGAAGTAAATCCTATTGCATTATCCATGCAGAAATAAGTTTCTGCTTAATGACACAGTATGTTTCTGCTTCTCTTTAGATCAAGAGAGGTGAGCTGCTTTGCATGCAAGAAGCCTTGGAGGTAACTAGCAGTAACTCAGTCACGTGCACAAGACTTCTATCACTTATTAAAGTATTTTTGAGAGAGAAAGTGTGTTCCACTTTTACCCAAAATGTCTGCTTTTCCCTTTTATTATGTTTCTATGACAGCAAAGGTAACTTTAAGTGTAGAAATAGATGGGCTCTTTTGAAGGTCCAGTCTTTTGCAAGGAGCTGCCTTGCCAGAGCTGATCCAGTGCTGATCCAGTGCTGAGACAAATGAGTGATAGGTTGGTTAGTTAGTTAGCACAGAGAAGGCAAACAGTTAACATAAATAAGGTGTGTCTATGTTACCAGCTTTGTTCACAGCAGAGAGATTTTGTACTGATCTCCTCCAGCCTTGCAGTGGCTTGGTTTGCAGAGCAGCTGGGGTGTGCATAAAACGGATTCCTTTTGAGGTAAAAATAAACTGAAATCTCTGCTCCAAAGGTGTATCAAATGCACCCTGGCCCCTCATGGGAACATTAGGGTCTGAACACAAGACTGGTTCTTTGGGCAGTCTCCAGCCACGTGTCTGGCATTATATGCCACCCGGGACATCAGGCCCTCACTGTCCCGTCACAGCACTGCCGGAGATTCACAGGGATGGACACAGGTGGCTGGAAACCTGCCAGGAAAGTCGTGCCAGGAGAGCAGGGAACAACGGGCATGGTCCTACCCCAACCCTGGCACTCAAGTGGGAGGATCGAAACCAGCCTGGCATTTACTAGAACTAGAAGACCCCGGTTGTTTTACAATGACAACAGGTTGTGTTGAAGGGTTGTATAACACCAAGCAGGTGATATGGGCTCATTTCATAACATATACATTTCCCAAGCACAAAAATTTTGCCTTGAATGAAATTAGTTGTCTAATGTTTTGTCTAGTTTGCAATCATTTAAGTTACCAAAGATCAGATTTGCTGAATGGTTTGTCTTACTTGTCTCAGTTCAATCCCTGAGGAATGAAAGATTAGTTGCTTGTGCTTTTTCCTCATTTAAAAAAAGAAAATAAAAATATCATAACTGACTCACCATCTTCATAAAGTTTCTTGAGCCTCTCTTGACTCAACTTTCTCTAGCTTTTTCTGTTTTATTTTTAAAGGCATTTCTACAGGTACATCGTTCATGTTGCTAGGTTTCAAGAGAAAAGAAATAAAGGAAGAAAACAGATCGATATTTTTTTTTAAAAGACAGCTCTTTGTCAAAAGTCCAAAAGGAAGTATGAAAGTAATCTTCTTCTGTTACATAAGTGCCAACCTTCCTTTTTTCCTAAATTTACTTTTTCATTGTTTGTGACGGACACTTTGCATATAAAACTGTGCCAGTGAGCAACAGCAAATGCTTTGTTAAGAGGAAGACTACCCAAGAAAAAGAAGTGTAAAGGAAATAATTATGAACTCATACAATTCATCTGTCATAAGATTACAAAATTTCATTTAAGTGGTGCCTTTGGGGCGCTCCTGCTTTAAAGTGTGCGCTTGTGCAAGCTCTTCCGTGTCTAGTATACCAACATATACAGGAACATCGTTGAAACGCCGTCATGTTTGGTGCAAAGCAGCTGCTCAACAGGCCATAGAAACATATACAACAGATTAGGACAAAAAGCAAATCCACAAGAAACGTGCCCAATTTAAACTACAGGAAGAATTTAGGTTGACCAAACAGAACAGATTCGCTGTGACAGAAATATTACTACTCCTTATTCTTGTGAAATATGTCATCAGCTTTCTAATGATCCCATGAAATCAAGGCTTCAGAGTTGCTTTCACATCCGAAAGCACCCAGGCAAGCTATCAAAGGCTGTACAGAAAGTGCCCTTCAGACAGAGCCGGAGGCAGTCAACACAAGCAGAAACTGAATCATTTCTTAGGGTGGTGAGGACACAGCTTGGCATCAGTTGCGGATATATTTGCATACTGGGCACCAGCACTGTCTGAGATAAATGGTATTTTGGAATTAATAAGCAGGTTGTTGATTTATAACAATACAGCAACATGAGCCCACAAATATCATTTGAGTGCATTACCTCAAAATTGGTGATACCAATAAAATGAGAGCCGGCTATGAAATGCTTCCTGCTGTATCACTGCAAAACAAAATCTCAATGATCTTATTTGTAAAGACACAACCAATTTATCTCCACTTGAAGAACATTCAAGGCAAAACTATAAGCAGCTACACTAAAGTTACACTAAACTTTCAGAGAACAAACAAAATCTAAAGAAGATTTTAGTCTCTGTTGGCTTGGACTTCCAACCAGCTGCTTTGCAAAAATTGCTAAAATTCAAGTCTGACCAATTTTGGCTTCACGGTGTTTATGTTTAACTGCCATAGGTGATACAAAGACTGAATAGACAGTTACAATAGTCCACAAGCTATCTTGGCAGATCTAACCTGTAACTGCTGTGCTATTGAAAACCACAAAAATTGTAAATGAACACTATTGAGAACTGAATAGACACAAAACTAGTAGCTCTATATAGAAACGTAATTGGACTCTTAAAAAGCAAAATATTTGAAACGTATCTGCAAAATTCCAGATTTATTTCTTTGTAGGCTATTCTCCTTTAACTATTCCATTTTTTAAGATAATCAAACACAAGATAGATGGTATTTTTATTACCTGTAGACCTTTGCACTAAAACAATTAGTTATATTTGCGCATTAATAAAGATACAGAAAAATTATTTTCAAACCCAAAGATTATTTTCGCTTTAAAAAATAAACCAAGTTTTATCATTTAGATTCTAGAATATACTTCAACGGTGAACTGACAAAATTCTGTCCCTTTGTCTGTTAACCTACTTTCTGCACGAAGTAATGGTAACAACAGAAACGAATAAAAAACTAAAAAAAGAAATTGCAGAGACAACCCAAATTATAGGTCTGGAAAAATATAAATGAAATTACTTTTAATGTCCAATATGGAAAAGAACTTTTTTCAGGTCAAAGAGATACGCACATTCCAAAAGCTATAATACATAAATGCTAGCCACTGAAAATGCAAAAGAAATAAATTTATCTTGTAGAGCTAGCAAATTGTTCAATATCAGGTAATTATTTAAAAATCTTTTCCTCCAGTTTTATCTTCTTTCTCAAACTAGTTACTAAGCATCAGCTGAATGCTGCCAGACTGAGTTGCTACAGCTGCTGGCTCCTTGGAATGTGGGGCTTTTTCCTAAAATTAATAAAGAGGATTAATTTACTCTTGCAAAGACAAATTCTCATTTCCATCTACAAGAAAGCATCGCCCAAGTTTCTTCCATGTTCATTTGCAGTGTTGCCTTCCAAAAAATAAGAAGGAAAAAGAAAAAAAAAAAAAAAAAGAATCATTTGGTGAGAAAATATATGGTCATATTTTTAAACTGTGTCTTCTTCAGGAGAAAATACTGCATTTAAATTCCAATTACGCTATTGAGCCAGACATGGCAATGGCCTTCTGAGTCACCGAGTGTAATCCTTCCTAGCAAGCCTTCACCTCCTGCAGCCAACTCACTGCCCCTCTTATAAACAGGGACACGTCCTGGCCTGCCCTTCCCCTGGGAGGCTGAACCTGCCGACGTTTCCAGCTCCAGCCTGCATTTATTCGTGGTCATACCTGCTTGGTTTTGTGTCGTCAGTAGCTTTCAGGACAAGTATTCACGTCTCATCAAGATAAACAATACTTAAGCAAAATCAGCACCTACAGCGTTATGGCAGAGAGATTTAAAATCATCTTCCCTAAACACAAGTTATTACCTTTTGCCATTTGTATTTAAAATTTATATTTGCAAGCTTGTGTGAAAGGTATTAAATGAACTCGCTACACTTTAATGTCTGGCAAGTGCATTTTATGTTTTTATATCTATATATATATAAACAATTTTAAAAGCTTTTGTTTTCACTTTTCAGTATTGTTGTACTCTCATTTACTACCAAATAATCTCATGTTGCCCTGCACCGCTCACCAAGCCTCTAGAGTACAACTCCAGGTACAGTATAAGGCTCAGTTTTTTTCTGTAGCTTCTGAGGGCTCCCACGAGGTTGCTTCTTCCTCCCTTCCTTCCACACCCTCTGGCATGGCTTTTGCAAGCTCCTGTGCCCCATCCTCAGTTTCTGGAGATTCCACGGTGGGTGAGATCTGAGTAGAGCAGCAGGACACGTGTAGGAACCCAGCGCACATTGGCTCTGCACCCTCACTTTCTACTGACGCTTTTCCCACAGTACTCATTAATTTTACTCTCAGTTTTCTCATTCTTTTCCCACCAGTGTCTCCCACCACCACTGTGGTGCCTGAGGAAGTGGCACAAAAAAAGACTATGGGATAAGAAACTGCTGCCAGAAGTAGCTTTGGATAGCTGTGAGGAGGAGGTGAAAGAGACGCCCTGCCCACTGGCCGCAGCCGTTTGCTTGTCAGTGACATTTCAGGTGGCGGTGCCAGCAAGACATGCATGGCCGTCACTCCCAATGAATGATTAATGGCTGAACCGAGGCAGCGAAATGACAAGGTCTAAAATATGAGAGTGACAGCCTAAGATTAAAATCCACACGTAACATTGCTCTCTGCCTCTCCAAATCGCAGGGGGAAATTCTCCGAGACTCACCGGATCGCTGTGGCTGGGAAGGACCTCGGGGTCCCCCTCACGTAGCACAACCCCCCTGCTTGGGCAGGGTCACCCACAGCAAGTCGCTCGGGGCCATGTCCAGTTGGGTTCTGAGTATCTCCAAGCACAGAGACTCCACAACCTCTCTGGGCAACCTGTGCCACTGTTTGACCACCCTCACAGTTAAAAAAAAACTTTCTTTTTCTTTTTTTTTTTTAATATTTTCTTATGTTCCTTTTCAGAAACAAAGACGACAGATGAGCATGAATGAAGCTAAGTAAATAAACCACTAGGTAAAAAAACAAACAAACAAACAAAAAAAACCCCAAACAATAAAAGAACTGATAATACAGATCCTTTAATTTAACTAGTTGTATTTTACCAACTGCAATTTCTCTGGTTACCAGAGAGATGGACACATTTCTTAAGCTGGGGACCCATGTTCACAAGCACTAGCATTCAGTTGTGAGAAGCATCAGGGAATCCAGCTCTGAGGCAAGGTCTCAAAATTCCCGTTATGTGCCTGTTGGTACTGTGCAAACTGACAAAGCAAAGGCAAATGGGCAACACTGGATTTGAACTCGATTTATCATCTAATGAACATACATAGCCTCTTTTTAAAAGCATTATAAACACTCTCCTTTCCTGCCCATGCAACACTTCAGCAACAAACCCAACAATGTAAACTTTTGAACAAAAAATATCTGTAAGATCAGCTCCTAAGTTTCATCCAGTTTGCATAATAAGGATGGGTTTTTTAAATTATTTTCAGTTTCTGAGTCAGGTATTTACACACAGATGCTGTTGTGCTTCTGATACTGCAGCAATTTAACACAGAATTTGGGACATCTCTTTTTGTCAGCGCCTATGATGAGGAGAGGAACTGCATTGAAAAACTAACACACCTGACTATGGTTCTTCATATTTCAGTGTAATCATTAAGTGAAATTTCTCTGTTCACAATGGATTTTTAGAAAAAAAAAAAACTATTTCAAACAGGTCTTTCATATAATCCCTGGTCATTAGTGTATAGATCAGCAACACCGAGAAAATAAAGAAATGTGTGGTAATGGCCTCTGCACCTCCAAATGATTCAATATGGGGCACAGACGGAAGGCTGCGAAGGGAAATCAGGAGATTCCAGCTTATTTCATGACATCTTTTTTACAAACATGTGTTCTCAAACTTTTATATGATATCAAGACATACCACTTAGGCATCCAAATTTAAAATAAGCCTTTGAAACTGCAAAGTAAACTCCAAAGAAAGCACATGTAATTTGGAAGAAACAAAAACAAAAGAAAACCAAAACAAAACAAAAACAAAAAAAAAACACTATTAAGTAGAAAATAAGTAAAACGTGTGTATATCCTGCTATGGAGGAGAAGGATTTTTTGGAAAATCATATTTATCCAATAAATAAATATATAGTTAAATTAGGCAAAAGCAATACTGAGTAGTAATTACCAGCTAAACTTTACCTACTGTCTTTAGACACTGTCTTAAAAAATAGAAAGGCGAGACTCTCACTTCATACCAGGAAGAGCCTCTATGATAAAGAGAAAATTACAGATCTCACCAAACATGATTTAAATATCATGTAATATAAGCAAGGCTCAGCATCAGTGGAGATCAAAATACAGTATTTCATTCATACCAGAAAAATTATACGCTGCCTCACATACAGGACTGCCCTTTAACTGAATTAAGTCCTGTCACCATTATGTCTCAGCCAAATGGCCAAGGCACCAGCATGTGATTTCAGATCATTTTGTTAACTACTGTTCTTCTAACTGAATGATCAATTTTGGCTACGGGGAGGCGGGGGGGGGAGTGTCACATCATTCTTTCTCAACGGCAGCATAAGATTTTTGACACCGTCTGTAGCACATGTTAAACAAAGTACTGGTACACCTGAAATATTCTTTATTAAGCTTAAAACACATTTCAGGCAATATTTGGAACGCATTTGGTTTGTTTTCTGTTGCTTTTCTAGTCTTCTCAACTACATCGCAGGACACAGGAAAAAAAATACATAGTAAGAAAAAGTAACGTTGGAAAGCGTAAAACATAAATCAAACCAAAAAAAAAAAAACCCTAACATCTAATCATTCCCACAGGTATTACTAGGGGTGCCCAGCAAAGGTTCGACATAAAAGCAGCGTTTAAAATTGAGTGTGAGGGACCGAAACTGCAAAAAAACCAAGAGTTTTTTCTGACTTACATTGCTCCCAGAAGGCTGTTGCCATTCCATCTGCGGGGCTCTCACTGGCCGGGGGGATCACATGACACGGGGAACCAAAATAGAAAAGTCTCGGGAGCAAGGAAGCTGAACCAGAAGCACGTTTGCAAGAAAAGCCCTATCGCAGGCACAATAACACGCCCTTAGCAGCAAAAGGTGATAAATTTAGACGGGAACCTAGCCTCTCCTGAAAAACAGGCAATGCCTTGAACCTTGGAGCCCGGCATCGGCCAGCTTTTCAACACACGGGAAATGTTTTCTGCTATAAATCTCAGTTTGTGTCTGCACGTATCTAAACCTGGTAACTGCTCTAATAAATCTCAACAAATTACCAGACCTTAAAATCAAATAGGATCTATTAAATTCAAAAATAAATCTATTATTTTTTAACAATAAACTTCCACCACTGGAACGGTTTTCATCTTCAGGCTAAAGTTTTTACTAGTTTGTATCTAGAGGAAGCAATTTTTTTAAAAGTATATGCTCTTAAGATAATCGGGAGCTGTAAACACATTTGGAAGATGGCTTTCAATTCTTTTACAAGTAAAAAATATGGTTCCAGACCTATACAGTAGTAAAACATGCACCGTAAATCTGCAATTATAAATAGAGAGAAGGTTCAAACAATCCGAGGCAAAAGCTGAGCAGATGAATTAGTGTCCAAATGCAAGTTCTATACAACGATAAAATCTCGTCTGATTTCAAGGCTGCTGTTTAATTATTCCAGTCAGAAGAGCAGCCCTTCCAGTTTTGTAAAGCTTTTAGAAAACAAGTTCCAGCAAAATACTGTTGTTTGGATTACAGGAAATACATGTTTACTACTTCATTTGAAATTAGATTATTACAGTTTTATGTTCAATAAAATGTCAAGCATTTCCTTGTTTCTAGTGCATGTTGGGACAGTTATTGTAGAAGGAAGCTTTACTGAAAGATGTAAACAGCAGTACGAAGGAGACCATGATCAAGGAAAAGGGAAATATGCTGCATATGTTAACAGGACAAGGGCAGGAAATAATTTATTGTTCTAATGCTTAAATGCAATCACCCTCACCTTGCAGTTAGCTATAAGGCAAAATATTGAAATGCCCACCCTTTCAATGCAAATGGCTCTCAAGGGCTTTTGAATAAACACAGGAGTAGAGTATGCAGTACAAAATCCTGCATATTGGACTCCCAGTGCGCAAGAAAAATGGAAATAATATGAAGAGGAGTCAAGAAACCGAATTATTCTCCTTTCATTAAAAAAACCCACAAAGGTAATTTTTCTTAATAGTAAAATCTCAGATTAATTTTCCCCAAAATTTGTACAGATGTATCAAAATAGATACATAATTAGAAAATACTGTCAATCAAGGTGGATACTTCAATATTACAAAACCAAGACCTATTTTATTCTACAGGATACCCCAATACTTACACTGAATTTTTCACAAAGTAAGGTACTAGTCCATGTAAACATGGTAGCATAAAAAGGGTCTTTTTGTCTTCCCTGTTCTTGTTTTCAGTTGTGAAAGGAAAAATGAACATTGACTCAAAATAGTAGAATAGAAGAATACACCAGAGCTGTCGCTATTGATTATTTAAACATAAAGGAAATCTTTCCAAAACTACTAAGTCTGAAATATTTGAAGCTTTTTTTTTTTTTTTTGGAAAAAATACTATTTTAGATCCTTAGTGCATATTGCAGTGTACATACTTCCAAGTATTCTACCAGGTACACAATTTTTATCACTGTGTTCTTAGAAAAAGCTTTGCATCACTTAAATTGTGCCATTTTGCAGATAATGTGGCAGAACTGAAGCCAATGGAAACCACCCATTGATCACAATAAGGAACATATTGGGGCACTGAAGTAAGTACACAAAACAGTGGATTCTGTTGCAGCTCTTAAAAAAGTGACTAAATAAAATTGGCTTCAGCTACATACTGCTCATGGATTTAAGAAGCCTGGATGAAAAATCATCTCTTGGATTAATTTTAAATGTAACAATGGCATTCTTTGCCGTATTTCAGAGAAAGCCTAGGTAAGTGCTAATACCTTTCTCAGAGTATTGTCACTGTATTATCCAAACATACTACAAATCATCTCCACAACACCTCTGTGGCTGAATACATAGCTTATTTTATACAGTCTGTGTTATATTTTCCCATGCTTCATTTTTCAGTTTGAAATTATGAAAGCTGCAAAACACGCGGGGTGGGGGCAATGCTACAATATTCCACTATAGACAACTCAACGGGACGGAAATGTAATCAGATGGAAAACAAACCTACAGGCAAAGACAGTGAATCGAATGGCTAGAGGGATGCCAAAGGTGGGAAAGAAATGCACCCTGGTGGGGAAAAGGAACGGCAAGGAAGAAGTACACCATCTACCAGACAGAGTAAAGAGCCTTGGGTAAAAAGAGAGAGAGTGTCAGTAAATCCTGGAGCTTAATACAGAGTGAGCAATACTTGGAACAAAGTACATCATCTGTTTACACGGCTGGAACCAGGGCATCAGGTCTCTGTTATTCTGCATGCCTGCTTTTTCGCCCATTTTTCTTAACACTGATGTATATACACAGTAATGCAGCGATTAAATAGGCATTCATCAAATGAGCAATTTGACAAATGCTGCATTTCAATACTCAAGTTATTTAGCCAAATACTGTCCAATAATACATATATTTCTATTTTATTTCTACTGAAAGTATAATAGGGACAAACATTAATATATTGACCTGCCCTGATAGTACATTATGATTTTAAAAAAAAAATTAAAAAAAAACCAAAAACAATTCATAGATGGTTAAAGAATACTATTAAAAGTAGTGTGCAGAACAGTTTTACCAATTTAAATTGCTAGAAACCTGTGGCCGTATTTCACCTTCTTGGTAGGTAGCTTAATTCTTGAGCCGGAAGAAACCAAGTCATTTTTTTCAGGCTGTGGGCTTACTTATTTCCCAGAGGCGTGACTAGATTGAACCAATTCTCTGAGAGACTCTCTTCATAAATTGGTAGAATACTTAAGCAAAATATCAGGGCCAGCAGGTTATTCCCCTTTCTCTTCACAATACTAATACATCCTCAAACAAGTTTTCTTCACCACTCGCAAAAAATTTAAATCTTACTGCTATCGCCAAATTCCCATATGTCCTAAAGTGACATTTTTCTGTAAAGTTAGTGGGAAATTTCAGTATAAATATACAGAAATAGATTCATAACATGTTCATCCTTCCTTATGCACTTAGTTTAGAGCTGTTTATTAAAAAAAAAAAAAAGGTGCAAAAAATCTACTACACTACACATTTCAGTCTTAACTAACATACAAACAGGAGTAAATTATATCACTCTTTTAATCTCTCCTGCGTATAACTGTAATCCACAGCCATTTGAACAAACTGTAGTTATCCTGGTGCTAAAATTGGCCTTTAAGAGCCTAAAGATAATCCTCTGTAACAGATGGCTCCCCTAATTTATTTAAATTCACCATACACATCCCTGCAAATTTACTAGTATCTGGTGATACATCTGATCTAAACACTAACATGCACATGTTACTCACAAACTGTTCTCCTGAAAAACATTATCCTCATGTAAGATATTTAAACCCATTTAGTGACCTTTTATGATTGAATATACCAAGTAGCAATATAAAACTAAAAAAATCATACTCCATCCCCCCTGGAAAAAAATTAACCAATCTGTTCTAATGGAATAAAGAACAATGGAATAAAACCTAACCCTCCTACTGTAGGGATGACTGCTTCTACTAAAGACTTTTTTTTTTTTTTTCCTTGTTTAAAATTCATTCTAAATTCTCATCTGTACGAGACAAAACAATCCCTAATAGAAACACAAACACTAATTGAGTAATTTTGTGCTGTAAGTAAGAAGAAAATGGAAATCAGTGGCATTTCTTAATCTGTTTACATACATAATAATACTTCACACATTGAAGACAATAGCTTTGCCACCATCTTTCTGCTAGTATTCTGAATAGACAAACTAGTTTTATGCAGTCCTTATTTCTGCTAAGAGAAAAAGCAAAAAGCTAGGAAATGTCAGGTTATATAGTATTATTCACTGCCTGCTATGTCAGCTGTCAGTACGTCACAATTACAATCCATTCCACTGAATTATTGCAGAGACTAGAGATCCACAATTCACGTTATTTTTGAAGACTGCTACCAGGTTATTTTTTAATTTAAAAAAAATAAAAAAAAGTAAAAAGATAAATATGTGATAAGTATTTTAAATGTAACTGAGACTTTAACTTTGGGTTATTTTGATACAATGCAATTACACGAGATATTTTGCTGGATTAACCCATGCAAATTCAGTCTTTTTAATAAGGAAGGTCCTTACCCACTTCTTTTCTGTCATCTAATATTACTTATCAATTTAGAATCTGTACAACTGGAATTTAGCATCTAATACAGCACTGAAAACGTACCCTCAGAAAAATATTATCAAAACAGTATTCACCAAGCAACTACATATCTACGAGACTGGTTGGGGTCAAGAGCATTGAAACTTCCACAAAAATCTTCAGGTTGCAACAGACTTATTCAAATTAAACATCTTTGTGATCAAATTAGGTTTTTGCCTGATCACCAGCAAGCAGATATGTTATTTGGGCCTCATATTTCCCATACGCCATTCAATAACAATCTCATTGTCACCATTATCACCATCTGTTCAAGAAAGGTCAGGATTTATATGAACAAATTAATTCCTAGAAACATAATATTAGAAATGGTTTAAATCAAAAGGTTAAACAAATTAATTTCCTTGTTACAGCTGTTGAGCATTAAGACACACAAAGTCCATTCGAGCGAGTGGACAGATTCCCTTCTCCTTCAATGGGCTTTATAATGGCCTTAAGAGTACCCAGAAGCTCTTTACACACATTTTTCTGTCCCCTAACACTAAGATTGTGAGTGCCTAAGAGCAAATCACAAATATGCATTGGTTTCAGCAGAGGTACCTTAAGCAGGTCAACCATCATGATTTACGTTCTATGGGTTTAAATTCTGAAGTGTCCAGCTACAGAGCGTTTTTTTTTCCTGAGTGCCAAGACTTTAATTCAAACCGGAATTAACTTCATTATCTTCCACAGAAAGATAATGGGCATAAACTGTGAAAACTTTTCCTCCCTTTAAACTGATGTTCCAGGAAATACAGTCCTATTTGATTTAGCAAATCTAGAAATCACTTTACCACTAATGAAAAAATCCCAGAGGCCTACCCAGTTAGACACTAGACATTTGTGATTTTTTTAGTACTTCAAAATCTGAGTACACAATCAGGCACAGATTAAATAGATCTTGTTTTCATGGAGTTATAAACAATCTTCAGAAGGGATACAGGAGGGGAAGTCTACAAAGCTGAGCAAGCAAAATGTTACACTGGAAATACACATTTTAGACCAGAGTTACGTCTTCATTAACATTCACAAAATATGTGATTTAACAGGGAATTCCACCATTTCTAAAAGATTAAAAAAAAAAAATAGAGAATATGTTCATAAAAAAACTGCATACTGTTGCAGGAAAAGAGACCAGTTTAAAGTCTTAGACAAATACGATCTACCTTCCTTAAATTCTCTATCATCTTTGGGTACATCTGTCTTTCTAATATTAGGAACTGTCTGAAGTCATGAAGATCAAACCCACATTGTTGACCTCCTGCCAAAAACAGATGTTGTTTGAGTGACAGACTAGTAATAAGTTGAGGCCTTTTCAGCTGTTTCAATACCCCCATGTTAATAAAATCTTTAATCAAAAGAACATTTTTCAGACATTCACTGGTAAATAAAATAAAGGAATTGCAGACATTAAAGAACATAGATACTACAGGTGCATATGTACAGATGGAGAACACGTATAAGTGAAAAAATCTTGGAAGAACATAAAATATAAGGAGAGAAACAAAGGAATAGATAATAGTTCACAGGGATGTATTAAAAAGCTACTGCTTTCTGGTAGTCTTTATGGTTCCTATATAATTACCTATGCAAGGCTGAGTTTTCCTGATGGTAACTACAGCTGTATAGACACGCTCAATCGTAATATTCAGGTCAGGTTTGATAGACAAGTAGACGCAGTAACAAAAGACATTCAGCACAAATTACAAAATCTACTTTGGGGCCTGGATATACGCTAGATATGTAATTCCCAAGTAGGCTACCTGCTGCAATGGCTGCATGTTGTTCAGCAGTTTAAAGTTAGACATAGTCTGCAATCCTAACCTTCCATAAAGCGCAGAACCATCCTAAGCAAGCTACTCACTCACACAGCATATTTGTCTGTAGTGAAGAACTTAAAGAGCTTTACAGAAGGACCCCATGGAAAATCCAATGTATGTGACCGTGCAATTTTCTAAGATCTATCAGATAGCCTAAGCAAAGCCAATGTGCAAAGAATATCACTGGTAGAGATGAGATCGTAATTTTTTACCTTAAAAAAATTTCTTCCTCAGACATAGCAAACAAAATTTGCAGGCCTATTTATTATGATTAAACTATGTATTTTTGGTTTTCTCAACAAAATACATGAACAAATGTATTTTTCCTCTAATTTTCTAACAAGAAAAGAAGAAAGAAAACTGAGAAGTCACCTGTTCCTAGGGATCAAATAGAGGAAATTTCCAGCTAAAAAATGAAAGGTTTGTATAGTGATAAGAAAATTATAAAAAGGTATTATAAGACATATAATAACAAATCTTAATTAGAGCAGGCATCAGAATACCCAGTTAAACAACAGGGATACTAATTCAGTGGCTTATGTGGGTTAGTAAGGGAAAACCAAGGTTTGTTGTTAGCACAAGTAGTTTTCAATTGAAACTCAAATAATGATCACATTTGATTACCTGCCCTTTTATATTAGTAGCACAATCTAATAACAGAGTTAAGTTTCAATTTCGTAGATACTTCTTGAAAAAGGCTTCGTGAAGTCAAGGCAAAACAGACCTGTAGAAATAATTATTTCTTTTTATGATTTGGTGTGGGATGGAGGTGAACAAAAAAAAGAGGGAGAAGAGGGAAGATCCAGAGTTATGGAAGAGGTATGGACTACATGTTTGGTAGGAGAAAATTAAAGAGATGCAAAAGAAATTTCCCTTTACTCCTCTGTCCTCATTCTTCCAATTTTTCTTTTAAATATGACCACCACATGTAAATGCTGAAAATAGGATGCGAAAGGAAACTATCAACAAATCATCCAAAACATTTTGTTTGACAGAAAGGAAGTAGCTACTGTCAAATATTTGAAAAAGGAAAGCATTTACTGTTAAATATCATTAAAGAAATTTCAAAATGAAAGCTGATTTTCTGTCAAAACATCAAAATATTTTGTCATAAAATAACAAACGAGAAAGTTTCTGATTTTTCATGTTTTAATTTTAACTGGGAAAAAAATGGTGGAACTGCGATGAATTTTGTAAATATTTTTTGAGAAGCAGAAGGGGTGCTTTTTTTTTTTTTTTCCCATGAATTTCATCCCTCTCTAAATGCTAGCTAATTCTACGTACAATGTGCCTGTAAATCAGAATTAAAGCATTTCATACTCCATGCAGACTATTCCAACACACGGGCAGTTAGCCCAGAAAAATATACAGCAAGATGATAATCCTTGCATAAATTGACTATCTTGCAGAATTAGAAAAGAAACACAAATTACTTCAGAACTACAGCAGCACATTAGTAGCAAAACGCTTTCGACTCAGATTGCATATTTAGGAAAAGGAAATTGTCACTAGTCATTAATGTCAACAGTTAGGTCAAAAGTAATTTCTATTACTGTGCTCATTATTTAACTTAGTCTCTCCTGGATCAATATTTAGAGGACAGGATCTGATTAAAATGATCAATAGTTTGAGGTTCCAAAATAATTTGATCAAAATAAATGCACCAACACACAGCACAACCTCCAACACGTAGCAGAAAAAGCTTTGGATTTAATGATTTTGGTTGTCACAGAATGATAGGCATTTATAAAACATATATTTACCTGCTTATGGGTTGTATGGCTGTCTCCAAACTCTTTTATTTCTTTCCCAGCATCACTGGTAGTGTTACCAGCTCTTCTGCCCTTACAGTCAGGGCAGGATGGGTGCAGCAGGAGGGACACCTCACCCACCTGGGTCCTTCCTCTGCGAGGATGAGTTTTCAACAGGAACCCGTGCCTTCTTTCACTGGCGTGAGGCATGTACTGCCTCTCCCACTTCAGATGCACACCCTTTTCAGCCCTACTACTTTTATATTATAGAAGTGGGGTGTTAAAGGAGAAGAATGGGTCCGCAGATAAAGAACAGTAAGAGGATTCATGGAAAAAAATGCGTTGCCCGAGTTTTCAGTGGAGGAACTGAGAAAACGGTGAAAAAGGAAAGCTCTCATCCCTCTCTAGTTCCTCTTCTCCTTCCAAAACTTTGTCCATATGCGCTGAATGTAAATCTGACCAGTTGATATATTGTAGTTGCCTCTCACTGTTTGCTTATGTCCTCTTCAAAAG
The DNA here is from genome assembly GCA_013398915.1 of Dromas ardeola. Classification (NCBI taxonomy): domain Eukaryota; kingdom Metazoa; phylum Chordata; class Aves; order Charadriiformes; family Dromadidae; genus Dromas; species Dromas ardeola. The sequence continues at coordinate 29,810 of VYZM01002531.1, read as the reverse complement.
GAGGGGACGAGCTGTGATACACACTGACATGGGTGTGCACAGTACGCAGGTTAACTTGTGACTTGCCAACCCAAACAACCAAACTCCACCCCACGCCTGAACACAGAAATTCCTGTGACTTCTGTGAGGAAAAAGAGGAAATACAGACTATCACCCAGAAACATAGCTGAGGCAGCAACCTCTTTAGTGGGATGAGGAGCCAAATGTACCAATGTAGCCAGGAAGCAGTAAACACCCACGTTTGTGAATCTTCAGATGACACGGCATCACCAGCTTCAGCTGCACCATGTCTGTTTGCTGACACAGGCAGCCATGAACATCAGTGAAGCTCTGAGTCTCTGCCTGCAGCTTCCACAGCCCAGCACTCCATGCCCTGGGTATCAAACAATATCTAAACCTTTGGGGGACAGGTGAGAAAAACTAAAAGCGCAAGACGTCAAGTTTCTCTGTAGCCGGTTGAAGACTGCAGAATAAATTCCCAAGAATATGCTCTCATTGCTTGAGCCAAACTGTATTTGTAATGATTAGGTCTGGCCAATATAACGGCAGTCAGATGATGCCATGAAATGCTTCTGTTACACCCTTCCTCTTGATAGATTGAAGCTATCATAGCTATTGAAGCTCTTTAATTCATTTTCCCTTTGAAGATCAGACAAAATTAATTGCCAACAGCTGAGCCTCACACACACGCACACACCTCGGTGCCTGGTTCCCCAGGAAATGGGTTTCCAGTTGGACACCAGGGATATGCTGCTGCAACCCTCACACGTGAGTCACCTCCGGAAGCCGTGCCGGAGACCAAACCCTGTCCTCCATATTCAGAGAAATAATGGCCATCGGGCAGTAGATCGGGCAGGCCATGCTGGGTCAGGCAACTGCCCAGTAGTGAGTGTCCAACACCAACCATAAGCAGATGCCTAGGGAAGAGTAGGAACAGGTAAGCACCCATGACATCTCTCCCTATACTTGCCCAATCTCTGGCTATTTATGTTTATGGAGGTTTCCTGAGCCAGATGCAACTTCCGTAAACCAGAAGCAGAATATGTGTATGTCTTTGGGAAAGGTTATTCAAGGAAAAAGAACAGGAACACAGGGACTTCCGTCTTAGCTCTGTCTTAACATGCTGTATTTTCTGTGATCAAACTCTTGAGAAAACCTACAAAAAAGCCATAACCTAACAGAAACAAAAAAGATAAATTAAACAAGGACCTTCTGTCCTGTTCTCAGTTCTACTTTGCAAAAGAATTTGGCAGAAATTATCAGCAAATTTATCCTTAAAAGCACTCTATCTTTTAATACATATTTAAACCATATTTTCTATTAAGAATGGAGAAAAAATCTGATACCTCCATACACATAAAACAGGAAATAAGAAAATTAACTGCTTTTCATTTTTACTATTGCTCTTTTTTTAAAAAAAAAAAAATTACCATCTTCTTATTTTGAGATTCCATGAAAACCTGCATCAGAAAAAAATCATTTTGAGACTTCAAAAAAATAAAACCTAACACACTGACAAATTCACAAGGACATGCAAACTGATTTCTAAATTTGTGGGACTGCGCACTCTTTAAGTGGTAGGAAGCAGTCGGTGCAATGAAGCAGTGAATGTTTCTTTGACGCACAAGCCAAGAACATTCCTTGAATCTTGTGCCTTAAGTAGTCATTGCTGATGGAAAAGAAGCAATACTTGTTCTTCATTTGTACTTCTGCGCCTGAAATAAAGGTGAATTGAGAGAGGGAATAAGCTTATTGAGTACTGATAAGTTAATTCACACTACATGAATGTAATAGCCACGTTGCTCTGGGTTTGTTACACATCTCTGTCCATGCAGCAATCCCACTGGGCTGCTGAGTAATAAACTGAGCCAATGAAGCACAACTCAGGCGAATTTCCTCAATCAGCAGCGACCCTGACACACTTATCTTTACAAAGGCATCTATCAGAGGTAGTGAATCCTTTGATGGCACGCCACCTCAATGATAACACTGCCTTTTCTCAAATTCAGTTTTTTTCTTCTATGTTTTTTTCTCAAATTCAGTTATCTGCCTTTCACACCTAATCCTGTAACAAAATTGCTTGAAGGCCTCAGAGAAACACAGGCGAGTGAGCTCTGCAAGGAGGAGGATAAGCTAGTGGGTAGAAGTGCAGGGAGAGAGAGGGGGGAAGAGAAAGGATAAGGCAGAGAGAGAGAGAGGGTGATGTAGAGCCCTAAATAACCAGCCCTGCTGCTCCTTGGCTGCCAAAATAGCCAGGTGAGCCTGGCCAGCAATTGCTGCTGCCCACTCAGGTGTTCCCTCCCTCATGGGTGGGTGGCAAAAACAGCAGTGTGATTTGGTTTTGCTCTTGTAGGTCTGCACTGAAGTCTATGGTGAAATTCTACCCAAAATATAGGAAAGGCCTAAAAATTAAACTCAAAGGAAAACTGGGAAAAAAAGAGAAAAGGGAACTGTTAATTCAGCCCTAATGTGAATTGTTTTTAAGCGTGTCCTTACAGGTTAAAGTCAGATATGGAGTTCAGGCAGGCTGAAGGTACTGGGCCATAAACACGGAGTTCCTGACTTATTTATTTAGACGAACCGTTACTCTACAAATCAGCAAGCTGCCCACCCTTATGAGCTAATTCATACAGAATGCAGAAATACTGCCTTTGAAATCTTAATTAATGTAGTGGTAATAGGCTCTTTTTCCAATATTACCATAGTTTATATGTCACACAGGCCAAAGAGCTTAATGAAGAACAAGGTGCGTGCATCTCAGCAAGCACGGTAAGATGATGTAACTGTCCTTGTGCCCTGTGTCCTTCCCTTCAATCATATTTCTTACCTCAAAAGACACCTCAAAACAAACTCCTCAGTCTTCTTGTTCCCAGTCTTTGGGTGTTTTTCCCCCAGAGCAGTCATTCCACATGACTGCCAATCCTGAATATGCAAAAGTCATGTCTTATTTCAGGCCTGGGTTTGGCGTAGTTTGGTGGGTTTTTTTAACTTATCTTCACTTTTTTTTTACCTTTGGGACAAAACTTTTTAACTTTTCTCTGCATTTGTGAAGAACAGAAGCTCGTCTTAAACAAAAAAGGAACATAACGTAATCATATGACTCTGCCTTTTTTTTAATTAACAAAGTCTCCGTATTGTGCACCCTGCAATAAAAGCCTGAGGTAGCTCACCACAGAGCCCACTCTCAGTGTCTGCCACTTGCCAGAAGTCCTGTCCTCCTTCCAGTCCCTCCATGCCACAGCATCCCATCTCAAGCTCATTCCCAAATCGCACTCTTCAAGCCCCTCATCCACTTGCTTTCCTCTTCCCCAACTTTCCAGTTGAGCACTTGCTTCCTGTCACATTTGGGTTAACACCCCAGAGCAGAGTGCATTTCAAGGCAGATGCCAATGCACTGTAGCGGAGTGCTTTTCCGGATTTCACTGTGAACAAGAAACTCGTCCTGCATGGGAGGGATGCTTTCAGTGGGGAGAAAGCACAAAACATCATCTGCTTGAAAATGTAGTGACTGTGCAATACAGTCTAGTATCAGAGCCAAGATAAGATTAGAGATTCATTTGAATGTACTTAATTATTTTTTATTAATTTTAATTTAATTTTAGTTAAAGGATTTAATTTCAATTAGTGATTCAGAGTTATACTACACATCAGCAGAGATGTCCAAAACAAAGCTGACACTCAGGCCTGAGCACCACAAAGGATGAGAGCTTTCTGCACCATGATCAAAAAAAGAAGTAAGGGTGATGCAGGGACAAGGAAGAGGAAAAGGAAGAAGAATGAAAAGGATGAAAAGAATTCTGTTTACTTTGAGCTGATGGTCAAACATCTATGAGAAAATGTGCCAGGATTTTAGATTAAGCGGAAAGGAGAAAAAGCTGAAATAGAAGAAAAAAATATCAGGGCTTGTTCTGTGCTCCCCCCCTTCCTTCCTACTCCTCCCAGGACCACTAGAAAGTAGCGACAAAGAGGAAAGAATTAATTGTGTGGAGAGGAAAGTGCAGAGAAGTGCTAAAAGAAGTCGAAGACTTCAGGGGAAAACCTGTGGGTTATTGCCAGATTTAAGGACTTTTTTTTTGGTTTGCTTTCCAAATGTAATTGCAAATGGTAAAATTGGTAGCTGGAAAGAAAAGAACAGCTTAGGAGAAAATGCATAATGATGTGCTTGCATAAATTGTAACAACAAAGAATTTTCAAATCCATTAGTCATTGAGGATAATGTTAAACAACAACTATTAGAGATAAACACTTGATGGGTTGTACCCTAGGGCACAGTTTGAGCCAGACAAAGCAATCTTTGGCTTGCTAATGTAGCATCAGAGCAGTTCCAAAAGGCACTTGGCACTTCTTGGCACTTCTCAGAAAATTTCCACCATGATCTCTGCACATCGCTGCATCCTGCTCACACCTATTCATCAGAGACGGGGAAGTAAAATCTCAGAGGACAACATTTGCAGAGGATTTAAAGACTGGTCATCATACAGAGATTTGGATCACTTCACACATGTTAGTACTTTAGGCTTATTGAAAGCAAATGTATCTAGGAATGTAGGTCAACTGCGGTTGAAGAGAGGGCTTTATTCCGTAAAATAATGACTCTGAAAAGGTTCAAGGCACTCGGCGTAACTTCTGTCACCAGCCATATATAAACACCCAGTACAATATCCTAGCCAAGCTTGCTCTTCAACTCACCCAGCCTGAGCAGCATGAAGACATTACTTATGCTTCTGGCCTTTTAGCTACAGCCTCGGGGATAATGACCCAGCACAGCAGCTGAGAGTGAAGAAATTGGCTGCATCGATCCCGGAACTCGCACTGGATCTCAGCTTCCCAAAGAGCGCAGGACCACTTTTTTCCAAGACTATAGACTCTTTGGTTCTCTGCTTCTACAGTTAGAAAGAGTTAGAAAGAAAGGCCTGCTGGAAAGTAGGAGCTAAGCGGAAATTTTACAACATCTGTACATGAGTGCAGACAATGAAGCCCATAGCAAATTCTGAGAATTATCTCGTAGAGAAGAGCTGCCAGTCTTTTCAAAAAGTTATTAATATCCAGGGAGATACTGAAAGAAAGGATAAAAAGAAGCAAAGTGCTCCTTGCCAAAAAAAGAAAAAAAGGCAAGACAGTGTTTCTGGTAATCTTCCTGTAAATTTATCTTTACTGTTAAACAAGAAATGGAACAAATACTAAAAAAATATTTACTGGCTAGGAATGGGTTTGTGTGAATCAAACAGTATTAAATTATAAAAGAAAAAGCTCACCAGAAACCCATGACTCTTTCCAAAAAAACAATTATAAAATTAGTGAAAGGAGTGAATTACCATGTGACAGTAAGGAAGGCTTTTTATATATTATAAAAATCATAACTTAAAAATTAAATCCAGCTGACCTGGATAGCAACATCACCAAATCAGTGAAGTTATCTATAGTTACATTGTTATGACCATTTAACATTTGTAAAGAACAGAAAATGCAATCTATAATCGGGTAAGTTTTAAGACATGTTTTACTTAACATCCACAAGACAGGGAAGGCAGCATATTTGTTTAATTATTTCATTAATACCCTTCCAACCTTATAAAAGAAACATTTTTCTTTAAACCTTGTGTGAATGGGCATAACTCAGTCTCACACTACAGTTTCCCCACTGCGTAGTGGTGTTCTTCCTTGGACACATAGCCATGCACTAACCTCGTGACACACTAACCTCTTGCTGGCGAAAATATCTTGAATTCTCCAGTCACCCTCGATTCGCCTTTGGTTTAGGTATGATTCAGCCCAGCTTGCCCGTGGTTACTTACCACCTGCTCACCACAAACTCTGTCAATGTTCCCAGTAGAAAACAATAGGGGAGGAAAAAAAAAAGAAAAAAGAAAAAAAAAAACAAAACGAAATGAAAAACAGGACAGCATCCTGTACAACCTCTAGAGGGGACAGCATGTGCCTGTCAACACTGGCTGCACCCTGCACAGGGTGCCCTGGCACACGGAGGGGAGGAAGGAGGGAGTAGCTGGCTGCTGAGACATAATGAGAATACTTTGTTGAGAGTACACATCTTCTGGACCAGCTGGATAACGTCCACTAGAAGTCTGTGCCACTGTGACACCTATAAGAAATTAGCTAACCCAAGAATTGCCAAATCAAGGGGCGAAATCAAGTAAAGAGATGTTTTCACTGCATGGTCTGAGCTGCCTCCTGTTCAGCTCAAGCATTGCTCCTCTGATGAACCGTGAGCTTGTAGGCGGAAGGATTCGATCTTTTCAAACCCATAGCAACAAACTGAAGAAATGCTGCATTATATTGCACACATCTGCAATGGGACAGTATTCTCTTAAGGGCTTTGGGACATCGAGACATTATATGAACTCAGGGAAACCCTTTTTGCCATGAAGATGTTGACAAGGAAAAGCCCCCAGTGGAAGAAGAAGAAAAACAAAAAGGTGCTGGCATGGGTGACATACAAGGAAAGATACAAGAAGTCACATAATCTGTTTTGGCTAAGTGATGTTTAAGACCAATTCAGTGGTCTTCCGAAATTTAAAAGGTACCAAGGAAGAAGAAATCATCATGAAAAGAAGCATAAAAATAAAGGGTGGGGTGATATTAAAAGGAAAGGGTAGGAATAATCCTTGTTAATTAATGAAATATTCCTAACTCTGAAGAAGTCTTCCAAAGCAGTCAGTCAGCAGCTAATGTCCTGGGGTTTCCAAATCTTGTGCAGGTCAGACACTTAAGAGCAATCAAACCTATGGAAAATATGCCTGAAGATACTGAAAACCATCTAAAATAACTTCTCTTCTCTTCTTTTTTTTTCTTTTTTTCTTTTTCTTTTCTTTTCTTTTTTTCTTATTCTTTTTTTTCTTTTTCTTTTTTTCTTTTCTTTTCTTCTCTTTTTGTTTTGTTCAAAACAGTACTCTGTACTCTTTAACTGAACAGTGGCCTAGGAACAACTTTTTATTATGAACTTAAATATTTTGAATTCTGTTATAGGCAGGATTATAACATAACTTGCACTGAATCTCTGTAGAACAGCTTTGCTATTTCTAGGACCTTGGGTTCTAAATTTGAAAGCTCCCGCAACCTCCGTATAACCAGGAACAGTCTCCCTCTTATCTGATTGCTGAGGAATAGCCATCCTGGGCTCTGCTTTCTGTCCTAAATTTAAAAATATACTCTTTTCCAAAAATTCGGTCTGAATATTCTACCTTGTGCTGTATGACAGGCCCAACCTGTTTGTCCTTTACGCCAGACAGAAAAAAGGCCGCTCCTTTGAAAGATTTACTGCCCTCTCTGAGTTTTCACGGACACAAAAATTACTTTCTCTGGATTTTTTTAAAGAATCTTTGTATGCAACTCCTCCATACCCATGAACAAGCTTAACGAGCGCAGACAAATGCTTTAAAGTGCTATCTCTTTTCCAAGGTCTGAAACACAGATGTCTCTTTTTGGTAATGCTGCATGCCATTGACCTCCCTGCAAATCTGATGTCTTCCATTGGTGCACCATCCAGACATGATTTGCTAGGTAAAGGGGGTTTTTTTTAGAAACTAGTTTCAATTCCCAGCTTTCATTTAGGGGGTTTATCTTAATATTGTTTCACTTTTCAACAAGTGATTTATACACAAAGATACAGCCTCCTGTCAGATTATAAAGGTAAATGTTAACTAGTGAGGAGGGAAGCATTAATTTAATTTTTCTTTTCAGTTTTGAATCTTTCTAAGTTTTCTGATTCAAGCAGAATTTTCTTTCCCTTGCCTTCCCTTCTTTCCCGTCCCTTCGTCACTGTATCCATATTTTGCAGAGAAAATTTGGGAGAACAGATTAGGACCTACATGTACGATATGTATATCACAGTTACACCTAACTCTGAAATGCTCTCCTTTGTTTGAATATCGCTTGCACAAAATAAACTGTCATGTTTGCGGTTTTATCCTCTTCAGTGTCTCTTAATTTTTAGCATATACTTCTTGTTACCTCTTAAACCTCAATGCTAATTCTATTTCTGAAGGAGGGACCGTTTTCTTTCCTGTTCCACTAAATCATAATGGTATTTAATGTATTTGATTTCATTCTATGCCACTCATAGTTTGCCCAAAAACTTTCATCCTGGAGTATCTCCTGAAAGAAGGTTAAAAGAGAGCCAGTTGAAATAACGTACAGAGGTGCCACTGGAAGGGAGATAGTATTTCTCCTCTCAAGTGAAGGAAAAAAAAAGTCGCTTTCAAACCTCTGATTAGCGTGACAGCATTGGAATTGGTCCATTGGTTCAGACAGAGGGTCCATTTCTTCTACTGTCTCATCTCTAGCCCTGGTCAGAAGCAGATGCTCAGGGAATAAGTACATATGACACCTTTGAGTACATTACTACTTTCTAGCTATTGTCATCTCAGGGTATTTCCTCAAATGGATCTGGTTTATCCATTTACTGGCATTGGTTTATCCACTTACTAACCCTGTACATAGTCTTTTCCATATACTTATCCACTGGCCCTTGAATACATGTAAACTACCAATCACACATGTGAATTATCCATAACATGCTTTGATGTGAACTTCCAAAGTTTACCAACTGCTGCATAAAAACAGAACAACAAAAAAAATGTGTTCTGTTTGTTTTGAACCTGACTTCTGTTAGCTTTGGTGTACTGAAAGAAATGATAAACAGTCAATGCCACTCACAACTTTGCAGATTTCTATCAAATACTCCCTAATTCATCTATTTTCAGGGTAATGAGTCTTAACCTACTTAATTGTTCCCCATTTTATCTCAGAGCATGAACAAAACTGAGAAATTTGTGACTCTTAAGACACACTGCTAACGCAATTCCTTCCTGCGGATGCATATTTCTGGTTTTTATCAAAAATACTGTTAACAGAAGATACTTTTTTAATGGTCAGACCTGTTTGTTCAACAGTTCCTTTTATTCAGATCATAGCCAAGGGGAAGATACTAATTTCTATGTTCTACATTCATTTTACATTAAGGAAAACTAAACTATGAAGTACTAAGTTATAGAATATAATCAAATGCACAAACACAAGACAGAGAGTATTTGGCTAGGCAGTCAAAGCATCCCATGCATCCATAGAAGCCACTGTTTTCCTGTATTTGTCACTGATAGATCCTCTTCAGATGAAGACTTAATTTCATCCAATTTCAAGAAAAACGTAAACCAATCAGAATCTAGAGGACTGTAAGAGTATTAGAGGATTTGAACAGAAAAGGTGATGACAAGATAAAAGAAAAACCTGTACTAATTGGGTTTCTTTTCTCTGAAGAAGAGGAGGCTGGGAACAGATATGACAATGATCTTACAATAAGTAACAGAGTGCTATAAAAGAGCAGTAATCAATAGCTTACAATGTCCAGCGTGAGAAAGAAAATTTGCAAAATAACTTAGACTGGATATTACAAAGAGCCGTCTAACAGTCAGAGGAGGGAAACGCCAAAATAGTCTATCTAAAGAGATCTGGAATCTCCTCCCCTGAGGGCTTTTAATATCTTCCAGGGTGGCATGCTTGATCCTTTCCCAGTCTATGGAGATAAGTGAGTGATCGTCTAAAATCCCTGTCAGCTCTGCACTTCTATGGTTTCTTATTGATGTAACATGTGGCTTTAATGGGACACAGCTGCCTAAAAGCATTTTACGAGTTCTGGTAGCTAGCCAAAGGACCAATATATGGACCTGCAAATAGCAGGAATAGGACACAAGAGCTATTGTTCATAGTCATATGGTTTTATTTGTATGTTACTTGGTTTGAAAAAATTAAATCTTGCCTATTCATTTTTTGCTGATTCTGTCTAAGGCATACAAAGTGGGGAAATAACATAATTGAAGCTCTTATTCTGAATTCAAAATTTCCAAATTGCTAAGTGCATCAAGGGGCTCTCAGCACAGTGCAAGCAGAATTTGCTTTTAGGAGTAGGTATAATCGCAACTTTGTTCCAATTAAAACATATTTTTGGGTTGTTGTTTCTTTCTGCTTACCATTACAATTACCATGACCTAATGGGAACTCCAGCTTCAGCATGTGCTCCAAAATTATAACCAGTCCACTTCCTCATAAATTATAAAATCACACACCTTCCATTTGCTTGGGGCAGAATTTTCTCCGATTTCGCAAGCAGAAGTCCATAAGCACTGGCTGCTGCGTCTAATGAAAACAAGGCTCGTAATTAAGGCCTTCTCGTGACAGCTCTGCAGTGATAAGTGTGAACAAGACTGTCTCACTAGACTCTAACAGATGACTACAGAAAGATATCACACAGGTGAACTTTAATTTGACAATGTATCTTTATTCTTGATATGCATATCTCATTTTAGCTTCCTATATAATTAGTGAAAAGATGTGGGTCCTAAACCACGAACTAAACCTTTTCCACTGAGCAGACAACCAGAGGCCATTCCGAACAGGCACACCAGTTAGGTGCCTTAATTTAAAAGCACGGACCTTCTCCTTTGGGTGCAAGCTGCCAGAGTCAGGTAAAGAATATTATAACATGCTAGGGGTTTGCTCTACTGGGAGCTCATTTTCTGCTCATTAAGCAGGCAAAATCTTCTAACAGAAGCAGATGCAAACCACCTAGTAAGAATCAAGAAGAATAACAATCTAGGTAAACACTTGCAAAAAAATTAGGTACGCAAAACGTTTCATTCTCCCAAGCAGATTCAAGAAGTAGAATAAAACTATATGCGCACCTGCTGATATTGTGAGGGGAGAGGGGGAAAGCACAGTATTTTAATGTGCTTTAATTAAATACCGATCTTGTGGCTAAAAAGTACTCGTCAGACACCATGGTGGTAATTCAAATTCACATGGTAGGTATAACACAGCTTTTACACACCCTTAGGTAGTGTCTACAGAGACAGTCCAGTGACTGCCAGTTTCACTCTTGGGTGCTGATCCGCTGCCATCCTTTCTGCATGCATACCATAACATAACATTGCCAGACTGTCTTGTGGAGAAAACCAACTAATTTCCTCCAAGACAAAAATTAAAAGAACATTATCCGGGTTGCAAAGTCAGGCATGCCAAGTAAAGCAATATGAAAGCAATTGTCTTTATTGTTTCCATTTGTACATTTGCATTGCCACTTTGCTGCTTACATCTTAATATCAAGTTCATGTTCCTCTTGATTCCAACTGAACAGCTCAGTTTTAAAAATTATTTCTTTCATATTTTTTTCTAAAATCTGACATACTATTTAGGTCAGAACAAGAGGGGATTTGTCACCTTCTCCCCTCTGCCTGCTTTAAATATACGTGTCCTACTTGGTAATTCTCTAGTAAAAGTACCAGCCAGTGTGACTTATTTATTAAAATCCGTTGCTATTGGCCTTACATTAACATCAAAAGAACTGTGGCATGAACTTTCGCAGCGTATTCAATCCCCCTATTTTGTGCATGTGTTAGGCATATTTTCAGGATGTAAATAAACAAGTCTAAAATTAAGGCTGAACAGGATATTTTATCTCTGGAATCTACACATTCTAAGTTTCTGACACTGCAGAATTGCTAATGCATTTAAAATAGATGTTGCATGCAGTTTTTTTGGTTTGAAAAACAATGGGTTTCTGACACTTCAGAATTGCTAATGTATTTAAAATAGATGTTTTGTACAGTTTCTTTGGTTTGAAAAACAAACTAATATCCCTCCTTTCGCAAAACTTGTGCTGCTTTCTGACATTCTCAATTCATGTGAAGAACCGAGAACTATGGATCCACCACAAAACCATTTTCTGTCCCTTCTCTTACAGCCTTTCTTAGGCTGGTGATTCGTCGCATATAACTCTTCTCATTTTGCCTTTCTTAGCCAGTTTTGCTCTTAACTGCTTAGCCTTCTGATGGGAATTCATCCTCTCATAGATACTAGAGTGGAACGCTGTTTTCACCTTTCCACTCCCTCCCACAGGAAACACCTGCCTGGGCTCTACAGCCCATCCAGCTCCCATTTCTTCTGTTCAAGCCTTGTAAAAGAGCCTCTGGCTCCCGTCCTCATTCTTTACCCTAATCTCTTTGTCCAGCTGGTCCTACCTGCTAAACCCTGGGGTTTTTTACCCATCAGAGTAACCCCAATACCCAGTTTCCATGGCCCCATAACCCTGTATTTCATGGTCTTCTACAACCAGATTCCTTGTCCCAGTCTCTTGTTTTGGTCCCTGGGCCAAGGTCCAGCTCCCCTCTGTTATTCTTTTCAATTTTGTAATTTTGTATTATGATTTTATGAAACATAGGCAATGAGGAGAAGGAGCCCCTGGTCTTCAGAATGATGTCCAGAGCCATGGTAGCCAGCAACACTCCAGGAACTTCAGTTACAGGAAAGGTCTGCTCAGCCCTGCGCTGTCCCAGCCTGGGCACGCGGAGATAAACTTCAGGGAATAAGGCTGAAAACATCTAGCAAGCATGAGCATTTTTGAATTATGCGTCCTTTAAGCACCTTACAGCTTTGCCAGATTGGGGCTGACTGGGCTGATAAAAGCTGTCCTTTCGCCAATGGCCACTTCTCTTCCAAGTGTCAAGTCTCCACTCAGAAAGCACAGATGCACTCAAGCAAGAAAGTTTCCTTTAATGAGGGCCAAGCAGGACTTGAAAATACCCTTGGCAGCCCACACAGTATACGTGAAGAAATCCGTTAGGGTTCACATTTTCTACATTAACACAAAGCCTACGCTGACTCTCCTCCCACTAATGAGATAATGAAACGATGACCTGGACATCAAAGATCCCACAGCTACGTTTAGAGTTCGACAAAGAAAAGATTATCTTCATTGTGCAAAACAATTTCTCTAGTCTAATTTAAAAAAAAATAAAAAATGGGCGGACTAATTTTTATTCATTTCTACATGAAGCATTTCAGCCGGAATTTTCCCAAAAGACCTGCATCAGTCATGCACCCCAGCATAAGGAGAAGTCAGATTTCAGCTCAGACGGTTATAGTTTGACTACATTATAAGCATCTGAAAACAAAGCCTGCAATGGGAAGTGTCAGACAACTTTAATAATAGGTGGGGCTGATGTAACCACTTTATCATAGGGAAACACACTACACATGCAGGGAGATCAGCCGTAAAATAACCTCCTTCCCGTTACTGCCCGGCAGATCCAGTAGCTCTCACACTTCAAGCCACTTGAATTTTGGCAGCCCAGTGAATAACAGCCAGAAGCACAATTTCAAGCTGATGATAAAATACGAACCTCTCAAAACAACTCGTAACGGCTTTTCCAGCTTGTGATTTTCAGTGAGCGAAATTAACAGTAGTTGTACGCTTGCCGCTACATTAAGTGTTCTAAGTCATCAGTAATTTCTGGAAATTTCTCCAAACCTAAACCTGTAGCTGATATATATTTTCTGGTATAATTAATAAACAACCTTTGAATCTAGACGATAGCTATTATGTATTACTAAGGGTAAGGTCATCTCATAGGTACTTCCCCAACCCACTGCACGATGCAAAAGACTATTACGATGCCAATGGGTATTTCTGCATTTCTGCAACATGGAACTTCACAGTGTATTTTGCTTGGAGTACAGTAGATAAGCTGTCATTGCTGCTTTGGGGAAAGGGCACCCTACATCTTACTGATTATTGCTCCAGAAGCCAATTCTCCCAAAAACAGGCTCAGGCAGAGTCCTGCTTTCATAGTCTAGAACACAAATGCACAATAGGTGCAACACAGAAAAACCTGCATCGACGTACTGTACATATAAATATAGACATGCAATTAAGTCACAACACATATGAATCAAAACAGAAACAAACCAAAAAAAAATTTAATTACCTACTTCGACAGGTTCATACCTGCAGTCTTCTCATTTTAAAGCAAAAAGCCAGGGGAGAGAATATTCAAATTTCTTGCCCATTTGGGTGGCTTCTTTGCACATGTTCCTGAATTTTCAGCTATGATGAGATCTGCTCATTGGCAGTCACCAAGAGGCTGATATGACCATGAAATGAGGAAACACAGTGAATGAAAAATAAGGTACTAGCACCACCATTTGCTGAGGGCTGGAAAAACTAGCAGAAACTTTAAGAGACTGTGTAGACCGATGCTAGCTGCATTTAACTCACTTACCATTGCTGCTTTTGGAGATGCTTGATCAAAACATGTTTTCAGCATTAATTACTTGCCAGGAAAATCTTAATGAAGTCCAGATGATGATTTTTATTCCCAGCACTATAAATCTTCATGTGTAGAAACAGTTTTCATACAGGGGTGGATTTTTTTCAGTTGTTTGAGTTAAACAAAAATATTACTGAGAGCTAACCATATACTGGAAGTGAACATACAGTGGCTGGCAAAGGTGGACTGAAACAGTTTAAGACAATTATCATGCCCCTGGAAAACACGTATTTTACTGTCACCCCTTGACATCCCAACACTAAGAAATACGGGGTTTCTGCCAAGTGACCCTGGAAGGGGTGAGCTCTGCTCGGCCAGTGGAGCCCTTCCCTGCTGTCACATGGTGTTTCCATTTCTGCCTCCTGTTTCCTGAAGCAATTTAAGTTTGCTTCTAAGAAAGAGGAGGTCTGTGAAGCAGAAAAATAGCACAAATCTTATTTAAGCAATTTAAAGGAGTGCAGTCTGATTTTAAAAGATACTTGTTAAGAAACAGATTTCGACACCTGTATTGCGAAGTGTAAATAAGATCAGGATTGATGTAGACTTTAAAAATCTAATTTGCTTCTGCCTTCTCTGCTGTCTGCTAGTTTCATTTTGCTCCTCTTGAGTAACAAATGTAACTGTTACAGATGACAGCCATCAAATCAATTCATAAAAGTGGATGCATTAAGCCTTTCACTGTTTCAAGGAAAAACTACTGTGGAGGGGACATGCTTTAATGTGGGACAAAAATAGCTCTACAATTACTATTTTTTTACAAAATTAATAGAAGCATTTCTATTGCACTAATATGTTGATAAACTTTTCTGTTATCAAGACATTACTGTTGGCCCAAATGACCCAGTAAATGTCCCTTTTACAAAGATTTTAAAGTCACGTTTTTATTTCCTTACTCTAGTTCCTCCTTTCCTTATTAAAAAAAAAAACAAAAAACTAACAATAATAAACATTTTCATTAGATTTAGTTCTGCGAAAATGTTTAAGAGCAAGAAATAACTATTCCATCTCATATGATGTTATCTAATATCTGCTCAGTGCAAAGGAAGTTCAGAAGGGGGCAAGGAAGAAAAACTAATGTATATCTTCCTCCGCTTTTTAACTCTTTTCTGAAAACTATTTAGACTAGGCACACCACCCCAAGATTATTGTTGCAAATCTGTAGTTTAATTTCTTCCTCTGCCAAGTCTTTCCACAAAGAGCACACTTTTATCATCCAAAAGCTACAAAAACTGGATGCCTGAAGTGACCAGGTGGGTTAAGGTCCAAGTACCAGTGTGGATTCTGGTTCCCCAGCATCTGAAGATCCCTAAACCATTTCTCACTGTCACAGCCTCAATTTACTTGGGTTAAGAAGCATCATCTGTATTTATTTTTGTAACAGACAGAATTGAGACATAAAATAAATGCACGTCAGGTGATACAGAACAAAGATGAGAAAACAGTTCTTTAGAGAACTATCAATTATGGCCTCCTATTTGGCTGGTGTCTGCCAGGATAACCCTACGGAAGTTAACAGAAACCACTTTGATGTGCACAAGTTGAGGCCTTTGCGTTAGATACTCAAAAGGATACAGAAAAATATTTATTCTGTTTATATATAGACACAATCAAAAAAAGTAAGAAAGCACAGGCCAGGTTTTTTTTACACTGATTTTTTGGATCAGGTAGTTTCACGTATTTCTTGTCTTTTTTTCCAACTTGTGCAGTTTCATAGCACCAAAATGGATTTAAAGCTACCTTGCCTTCTTTTCCTCAGAAATTTTCTCCACCTCAGATCACTCTCCACTGTGTAATGACTTCTAAAACCACCTTAAAAACCATCCATTTCTTGGAGAAGTATTGTCAGGACTTGTCAGACTCCTTATTGTCATGAACTGTTTCAATATACAAAAGGCATTTTCCAATTTTAGTACCGTGCCGTTTCTTCTGGTTCGGTTGTTTGAGCAGTTACTCTTCTCTTAGGTATTTCTGACTCAGAAATTGTATTCACACAATCCAAACCAACTCAAATCATAAAGAATTGCTGCATGCTCTCAATCATATGTTGATTTCACATCCTCACTGTCAGTGACATTCATTTTCCTCAAAGCGCAGGAAATTCCTCAAACCATCATTTCTAAAATATTTTCAAATTTTTGAACCCCTGCCCCAAGTC
>VYZM01002531.1:0-13460 GCA_013398915.1 Dromas ardeola | reverse complement strand
TTTGAATGTATATTACTTTTTTTTTTTTTTTTTCCTCCAAGTAGGCAGGACACAGACAAACATGGTATAGCAGTATACGTTTCATGTTTCTTCTTTCTAACCTTTTTTAGATTGTGTCTGTAGTTCTTTCCGCTCTTCAACAACTGCACTCTGACTGAAGTCTAACATTCCTAACTATACTGAAGCACAGGTTAGCCATGGAAAACATATTTTAAAACCACTCAGAGTATATGCATAAAAGATACAGGGCCATAAAACAGAAAAACAGGAGTGAAGTCCAGGATTTGTAAATGACCATACTCCACACTATAAGCAGGCAGTAATATTTTCTGATGTCAAGCCAAAATTGCTTGTTTCTTGTCCTTTTCTAGGTTCAGGAAAGCGTGCAACCGCCGTCATCACTCTTACACACACACGCTCGCACTCAGAAGGAAATCAGAAATCAGTCTAAAAAAAAAGTGTCATTAGGAGCTTCTGCACTGTTGCTGTTTTTTCTTTCTCACTTCAGGATTTTCTGGGGAGGCCATATGTTCCTGAAGCTCTGGGATTGGCGAGGGAGATACGATTGCAATTGGAAAGATGTGTTACTCCAAGGAACTAACTTCTTCTAAAAGGATCAGGGTGACCAAGCCCTTCCTTCACAGACATGTTGGGACGGTCCTTGTGGGACAGGAATCAGGGGGCCAACATTCAGCTTCTCTCCCCACATCCCTTTGGTGACACTAAGGATAGAAATGGGAAAGGAAGGAAGAAAAATGGCACAAAACCCCAAAGTTCTATTGGATAGTGGAAAACTGGGGTAGAGCAAGCTGCCGGACAAACGTCCCCTGTGTCCTCCAGGGGCGTAGAAAGAAAGAGATTGATGTGATGGGCTAAAACTGTAGGCCTCATTCCTCAAAATACTGCCAGCTTGACTCCTGTCAAACCACTTCAGAGAAGCTGACATCTCCTCAGATAAAACTGTAGCTTCACACACACTATTCTCTCAGTGCCACAGATATGCATACAACGTACTGCTAATATGTGCATATATACTCCTGTATGCATTTATAGCACAGCGTCACTATATAAACTGGGGGAAAATACTGTCTTGCTTGTTCGCAGCCTACAGGTGTCAACATGTTTTCTACATTAATGCTGACATTAGTAAGGATTCTGCTCGCAAGCAAGCACAAAAACCAAAAATACTTCTGTTGGTCTCCAGCTTCATAAGGCAACAGAAGTAGAAAATAAAACAAGCATAAAATCAGGATTTAACAAATGACAATAAAGTTGAATTTTCAAGCTGCTGAAACTGGCACCATTTGAGCAATGGAAGAATTAGCAGGCATTTTCAGTAATCATATTAATTTACAGGAATCATGTAAGCAGATATATCCAGTGTTATTACTGAGGATTTTTGTGCAGTACTTTCACACTACATTTATGTAATTTATTCTTTGAAGCCATACAGGCAATTCCCATCTCTATTAAAAGATCCTGATATCCTATCTTAAAGACAGAGTAAATCTTCAGTCCTTTAAGATCTTTGTAAAACCATTAAAGTGGTTCTCACTTTTATTTGAAAGAGAGAAGGTGGATGTAAAAACCACCGTCATTATGAAAGAAGCTGCTGCAGATAACAGATGCCAGAACTGTGGAAAGCAAGAGGACAAAAGTCATGGCTAAAGACACCACCAGCTTAGCAGGGGGAGCAACTTCACTCTTTCAAATTAAGAATGTACCTTTCTCGTACATTATAAAAGAAAAATGGATGTTAAAAGAATAAATACGTAATTTACCTATTAAGACAGAATATCAACTTGCATGATAGTTTTACTGGGAGCTGTGGGTTCCTGAAACTTCTAGAAAAACAAGAGCTACGTACATCTTGAAATATTATTTGTTCCCTGGTATGAGGAATGCTGCAATAGACACAAAATACTCCCTCAGGGCTGACATGGCACGGAGACATTTAGATCAGTGTGGTGATGCAACTACTCAAGCTGACTCTGGACTTAAACATGTGTCCAGCTGATGGTATCACAGGCAGTCGTGTTTAGAGGAGGACTTTCTTTTTACTTCTTTTCTTAAAAAGGATATACGCAAGACAGCGATAAATAAATCAACTCCTAACCAAGAACATGAAGGAATTTCTTTGTACCGATGACTTAGTCCTGTGCAAAGTTCCTTACATAGGAAAGTTACTCTGCAACTGTCCCCCGCCTGTGGCACCCAGCGCTGGCCCTTTCCTTTGGGAAGCAGCAGCCGTGAGCGGGCACCCATCAGCTCTGCTGTGGCGGGTCACACAGTTGTGTTCTCTTGGCCAGCTCTCTATAGAGAGTTAAACCAGCTCAAAATCCTTTCAAATTTAGGTAAACAAAAATCTGTTCAAGTTTTATTCCACAATCTGAAATGTAAATCTCCACATAAAATAGCTGCCTATCTTAGGAATAGCCTCCAAATTCCTCCTTTTCGCCCCTGTCAGTTTTATTCAGCCAGTTTTACTGCTGGGATGAGTTGTTTGACTAAAGTAAAAGTAAACAACGTTTTAAAGGGATTAAAACTCACCATTTTATTGAAACCAAGTTAGTGCTGTCAAGATACCCAAAGAACCCCCGATGAACAAGAAGTGACGCTAGGAAAGTTGATATTAATATTTCCGCCATAAAATTTCATTAAAGGTTTTGTAATGGATGCACAGCAGATGCCTCTATGAAAATAGTGTATTTTCCTTTCAAAACAACAAAGGTCACTTAGTTTGTGTACTGACAGACTGGGTTTTCAATAGTCGACCTTTATCAGATTGGCTGACTGACAGCCATTTCATCGGTCATTCTGTTAAAGGCAAATGGGTATTTCTTGGCCCCAGAATAAAAATGTTAATTGGTTAACAGTACATCAGACCCTATTTCAGTTCAATACCCTTTTGTTGTTGTTGCTAGAATCAGTTTTTTTTATCTTGGTATTTAGCTAAATTGCTAGCAATAAAGTCAAAGTAAATTTAAATCAATAATCGCGTTAAGAACATTTATACCAAAGCTATAAATAGAACCCAGTCATATGGGCTATTTCCAACAGGAGCTAAAAAATGCAGGCTACACAAAGAAAATTTCTACTTCAGTAATAACTGGGCTATTCTTATTAATCATCCCGTTTTCTCACCACAAGGAACAAGACTCCACAACTGAACTCTTTTCAGTGCCCACGTTGATACATAACATAGTTTGATGTTTTCATCAGGTTGAACTCACCTGGCCATAACAGGGCAAATTCCGAGGCCCTTGGGAGTGAATGAGTCAGCTCTTCAGGACGTTGCTCTTTCCTGAGGTACGCGCACTAAGTGGCCAGCCACGGCTGGCTAACGATGCTGGACTCGCTTCTTTGCATCTGATAGATGATCTAAACCAAACTGCAGTGAAAAAAGCAGCTAGTCGATATACCATGTAAAATATGTTGATCTTTATGGTTCTGTGACAGCGACCAACTGAATGAACTAGTTCAGCAACCTGTTGGAGCGCTGGCTGAGCATCCTCAGGAATACAACACAGAACTGTTAGGCAACAGCCTCGAAGCCTCACTGCGTGATTGCAACAGCACTGGTAGCGTTTTGTCTCCCGACTCTTTTGGCTGTTCTTTATTTATACAGTCAACATTTTTCTGTCAGTTGTTCTGAATTTGCGTTGTGCCACTGACAGCTGCTGCCTGCTTCCCAAATAATAGCATTGTGCTGACGTGCTACATGTTAGCTGGTTTATTTGAGTTGAAAATTCCCGCAGATGTGTGCGTCGTCTCTGAAAATATATTAGGTAAAAGAGTTCTCAGGCTTTTCCCGACACAGCCAACTCCTAAATTGTATTATGCACTGGCATTCATTTTCCGACATTATTTCCTACATTAGTAGCACATTTCCCTGTTTCACAATAGCTCTTCACACTAGCCTAGCCAGTAAAATACGACACCTGCAGTAAGTACCCATTTTAGTTTCCTGCTAGTATTTAGTAACAAAATAAAACTTACAAGTACACATGTAACATAATATATTAAAGAAGCTGCACTTGAAAATTTAAGGGATTTTGTATTTCACTTATTTTGGGCTACCTAGATTTCTGAGCAGGGGAAAGAGCACTTAGAAGCAGTTAAATAAGTCCCACAATAGCCAAACTACTCAACTTATTGCTGGAATATAATTTCCTCCATTTTTAATTTGTCAGCTTGTTTTGTGTCTCCCTAAAAAGCGAAAGTGTTACTCTGTTATGGATAAGACTTTAAAAATAACTATAAACAAAATACTGAACTGTAGTTTCTAACTGCAAAGTTGAGGATAGAAACAATAAGGCAAAATACTGCTATAGCTAGTTATATTGTTGAAAATAATACCAAACTAGGCAGATCTCTAATACATAACAATAATCATGGATGGAAAAAAAAAATCCATCTAGCCCAGTCCCTTTCTTGTGATAGGAATGATCAGATTCTCTCCAGGCGTGTACACATCTGTCCCGCTGATAGCCCTGTCACATCTTGATCACAGCCACCAGCACGAGTTCATGTGACAGTTTTTCCCAGCCTAACGACCATTTCAGTAAATGAGCCCCACCTTTTCTGCCTGTTTGTTACTGGCCTACCGGTATGCTCCTTACCAATCTTTTTGCAAGCTCTTACCATTCCTCTACTACGCGCCTTTTAAAGACAAACAAGAATTGACCATTACTAAATGAAATGCCTTCAGTGGGGAAGATGAAAGCATTTTAAGACACTGAAAAATGCCATTTGTTTCAAGCAGGTATTTTATCTGGATTTCAAGAACAACAAAACACCATATAATTGATTTTACATGTGAATTGACTATAACCGAGTTCGATATGGCAAACGTCACTTTATCCTATTTGATGAGCACTCACCACAGTCTCATGACTGGGAATCATTGTATCATGTTAGAAAGCAATGAGCATCACGCGACTGGATATATATAAGGAATATACATTATATCCACGTGGAGACTTCAGTAATGCGGGAGGGTCTTCTACACCAGCATCATTTTATCGCCTTGCAATCTGATCCTGTTCCCTCATTGCACATGAGGGAGGGCACCTAGAGATGTCACCAGTGCCCTGATCCCTCAGGCCAGCCGTTCTCACCCATCCCATAGCACTTATTCGAGGGTCCAGTCTTCACTTACCTCCTGCTTGCTGATACTTCGGGGCTTTTACAAGTCTTCTTGGTTTTTTTATAGACGTATTTGGGAGTGAAA
This sequence comes from Dromas ardeola, assembly GCA_013398915.1. Lineage (NCBI taxonomy): Eukaryota > Metazoa > Chordata > Aves > Charadriiformes > Dromadidae > Dromas > Dromas ardeola. The sequence continues at coordinate 8,227 of VYZM01002531.1, read as the reverse complement.
GCTGTAACCCCTTCTTTAAATTGAACGTGTTGGGCCTTTTGCATTTTTTTCAGATCTCATATATTAAAATTATGTTGTTCTTCATGTGGAACTGTGAAAGCCGACATGCCCAGCTGGTAAATGATGGTAAGCTTCCAGGAGAGACAAAACCAAATGTTTTTCTGTGTTAATCAGAAGAAATGGGATTTTGATATTTTGAATACTTTTGATTATAAATTCCAAGTCCCCTCATGTAGGTTATAAGCGGGATGCTCCAACTAAGACTGTCCCACATGGGGGACTTCTCTCTCCTCTGCCAATGTGCGGGGCAGCATCACTGGATACCGGAGTGGCCACTGCCCGGTGTGGGCACAGGTCTGGCCTGCGCTGCCCCCGCGGGGCTCACCCACGCCGCCCACCCCACCGCTACCCTCCTTGCGTCCCACAGTGTCTCTCCCTTCTCTCTGAAGATCAGGTCCCTTTGCCTTTCATCTCCCTTAATGCATTTAGCTTTTATTCCCTCACTCTCCTCTTCTGGTTCTTTTATACATGGCTGCTTGGCCCATGATCATCTGGTCATTAATTGCTGCCTCAGTTAACCCCTTCTTTGCTGGACGTGCCTTGTAAACCTCGCTAAGAAATCTAAACTTACTTCCACTCCCTTCAAGGGTACTTCTGCATGGAAATAGGAAGCTTTCCAAAATGTTCTGAAGGCTATTTTCTGATCTAAGAATGCTTGTAAATTTTTTTCCTAACGTTCATCCGAGGACTCCTGATATAAGCTTGTGCTCGTTTCAGATGTATTGCAGACCCTTTACACTTACTAGTGCTTACTGAGTCACTTTCGACATGGTATGGAACTCACCAATACATACTTGCTTTTTTAAGAAATTATATTTCTCTATCATTTGGTCTCCAATTTCTTGCCTGTGACAAAATACCTCTTTTCACTAAACTGTGCATCCTGCTTCAGTTTTCTTCTCTGAGAAGCCTAAGCACCATTTTTTAAAATAAACTGGATTTTATCGTATCTCCTGTTTATGTTTCTAATTCCTCTGGGCCTACTGATGTTGATAAACACCCTCTATTTAGGATTATGTACAAATATTTGTGACAATACTATTCAGATATTTTACAAGGGAGAGTGAAGGCAACATTAAAATTGCTAAATCCTATTCCTGCGTAATTCTAATCCCCTTTCTACATGGTCTACCAAACAGACTGAAGTTTAAATGACAGCATTTAGAGTGCACCCGAGCTGAACTGCTTTTCATATGTTTCGTTGAGAAGTGCATTTTGTTTCAGTGAAGCAAACGTGTAGCTCCTTCAGCAGTTTTTAAATTGGAGGTTCTAGTGTACTGCAGGAAGATCTGTGCTCTGTAATAATTTCACGTCAGGAAAGGCAGGACCCCAGGAAAAGCAGTGAAGGATCAGGTCCAGATGCCACACAGATGTGCGGGTCGACACCAGGACAGAACCAGAGGATGCAGCAATCCATCCGCTCTGCGCTTTGCTGCTTTTTTCAGCAAGTTACATCACTTTGTTGTAGTTTCCCTGTCTGTAAAGACAGAAACAATGGGCCAGCAGTCCTTTGTCAAGTGCTTTGAGATCCTGCCATAGAAAGTACTATGTCAGTGCATAGTCTTATTATTAATAATTAATAAATCGCAAGTAATTATTAGTGATTTCTTTTACTGCAATTTAGTATAGTTTAATTATATTTGTAGCTATTAGTAAGTTATTGTTAAAACATTTGCAAATAAATTTGTTTATTAAGATAAGTCAGCATTATCATTTTGTTTTCATCATCAATATGCTTATTATTTGGTGGACAGCACAGTGTGTATTTTCTGGTCATCACATCATAGTATTTTCGGAAATATATATTCCAAATAAAAAAATATATTCTGACACTTTTCTTTCTTTACAATATTAATTTAATTTACACGTGAGCAATGGTGTTAAACCAGCACTTAAGGTCTACAGAATAGGCACCGATTAAGGGAGTACATTACCACGGTGTTCACTAGTTAGAAAGTTGCTCTCCCAGTCCGTTCTCAAAAAGTAAACAAGGTGGTTAAAAGGAAAATATCGGCAACTATCACACCCAAGTCCCTTGTAAACCTTTATTCTTCTCCAGGAACACAATTTCGGCTTCCCAAAGCACAAGAGAAAATGGCAGAGGCTTGCGCAGTTGCTCTGCTGCTGCAAGTTTTCACTCTTATTTTTACAAAAAATATGAATGTTACCATGAGAAGGCTTTTTCTGATTAACGTTGAATAACAAGGGCATTAACCTGTGCCTGTCTGAGAAACAGCAGAGCGGTAAAACCAAAGGAAGTGTTAACTTCTAACTACAACCCTAAGTATAGTCTCATTTGTGAAATATTTATATAAAGTGTACTGTGTTCAGAAATCTATTCTCCAAGGTAGCCCGATTTGCCACTGAAAGCATGTGGTCATCTGTAAGAGACTTTTCAGAACAGCTTAAGCAAGGAATCTTTTAACATTAAAAGACTGCTATTTTGGGGATGTGAAAATTATTGTCCATTTTAGAAATAAGTGTCATTACAGTTAATTGTAAGCTAAAAGCAAAACTAGAAGCAAATAACATAGAATAATATGTCCAAATTTTTCTAAAGAAAAAATTCAATAAATTACAGGGAGTCTTATACGTAACCAAATATAAAATCCTAATATTCTAGTGCTTCATCTACAAAAATTTTAAAGAACTTTCTAAGGGTGGATAGGCAACTGTAATTACCTTCCTTTTAAACAGAGAATAAAGATTTCAGTCCTTAACCTTTCCAGAACTGGAGCCTTGGACCACAGAGCAGAAAGGAATGTTCCCCTATTATTAAAAAAAAAACTTTTTTCTTTGGCAAAAAAACAGCTTGCAAATGTATTTTGTGGGGTTAACTATGACAGAGATAAAGACCAAAGTATGTAAAAATCCCCATATTTTTACACATTCTAAAATGTAAAATATTTCGGATATTCAAAGAGTTTTGCAGAATCTGATTTATACAAGTGCTAATTCATAAAGCATGTTTGTAACTAAATACCTGGCAGGATCAGTTTGTAACTAACTTGCAGGATTTGGGGTGGCAAAAGGGAAATATCTAGTTACTAGAGCACAGGGATATATAAAATGAAACAATAAAATATTTGACATTCATGAAATTTTCCTTTTCAAAACAGTAGTGCAAACTAATTTTATATTGTGTGAGCTATACCATTAACGATGTGTAGTAATCACCAGTATTTTTTCTGTTCCTGTAAGAAGCATTAATCTATTAAATTTACTTGTTTGTTTTGTTGAGTAGAGTCTTTGTGATGGCATAATTATCTTTCATTGAAGACACATAGAAAAGACTTTTAAAACCCTGTTTCATTTAGAAACTGTAAAACAAATTTCTGTGTGGTATGGAGGAGACACGGGATTCTCAGCTGCTATCCAAAGCTGCAATTCCTCCCATCTTCTGGGTTTAATAACGTACTGAATGGAGATCCTTCAGTGAAGTGTTTCATCCAGATGACGCGAGGCAAACTCACCGAGACACCGGCTACAAATCAAAAGCGATGTCTTTATGCTCTTGCTTCTCCCCACCTTCCTCCACCACTGAAACAGGAAAGGGTTGGGAATTCTTCCAGTGGGAAGAGTGACTTTTCTTCATGATGAATCTTCTTCTTTGTGTGAAAAATGCCACCTTCTGAACATTTTGCAGTTTTCCAAATAGATGCATCGGTCTGGCTGTGTCCTTGGGAGACTCCTCTCCTGCAAGGGCCAAGGAGGGGAGGGCAGTCGGGGACCAGGAGCCTTGCTGGGAGAGTCAAACCACAGCGCCCTGCTACCACGAGGTGAAACTGTACCTTAGTCAGTGGCAGTGAGAGGCGGGAGGGATTTCCCACTGATTTCTCACTTTCTCAATATGAAGTAGCAGTTGCCATTATATTTAGCAAGAAGCTGAGACGTGCTAGGTGAGATAAATAGAACTATTTCTGTCTCAGAAATTCCTATATTTCAAAAACTTGTATTTTTCAATCTTGTATTTAGACCATTTCCAAACCAACTTTTTCTTCATACTTTTTCCCCAGCCCTTCCACCCACACACCCCCCTTCATTTTGACAGCATTGCTGAAGTCCAACAGAGGCAGGAAGCACATTGTTTTAGTTTTGGTCGTATCTGCTTTTCAAACTCAATTTGTGTCCCTGAGTTTCAGAGGATATTCACACTCATAACTCCAATTGATCTTTAACAGCCATTCTGCATTCTCTTCACCTCCAAAAACCCGATATTAAAGCCCTTCCGATACGCAGAATGCACGTACAAAAACACAGTGGAAGAACTTCATGAAGACCACATGTCCAGTCTCCCGCTGCTGTGAAAGGCTGGGGGTAGTGCTGTTCCTGCAAACAGATTTGACTCAAGACAGTCCCTGTGAGAGGTGGACAAGGAAGCAATCAGCACTTGCCAAGCAGAAGTCCGGTGGCACGCACCACGGCTAGAAGGCACTTGTGGCAACCACGTACGGTGAGAGAGTCCTTGCACAACAAAACGCTGTTTCACACAATTTTTTCCATCCTACGTCACCTTGCTTCTTCCCACTCTTCCTCCTTCACTTGGACGTGCAAGTCCTGATTTTCTCGTGCTGTTCCTGGGTTTTCCCCTTACTGCACCCAGTGCTTTCCACTTACTGCACTCTCAGCTTCGGTCTCCCTCCCTTGGCTCCCCCCATGTCCTTCATCCTGGTCTCCCTGACTAGCAAGCTCCGATGAGCTCCCATCCTCACTTTTACCTGCTGCTGGCTTCCCAAGCTTCAGCTCTCCCAAACACTTGTCCCCACATCCCTACCCAGCTACTCACACCTCTCTTTTTCCCCCTGCCCCCCACAGCTCACCATTCCTGTGTGTGTCCCATGAACCTTCCTTTCTCCTCCCTCCCCTGTGAAAACTGCCATAACTAGCTCCTTCCCGAGTCTGTCCCTTTTCCCTCGTGGCTTTGAGCTGGACCACTCCTTCCACTCCTGCTTGTTTCCAGTGAAAAGAGCACTGGGAGCAGGGAGATGTGTCAACCTTTGTTCCGGCCCAGAGCAGCCAGGAACACTCATTATAAAGAAGGCCATTTTTTACTCTGCTCCAAATTGCCAGATTTTTATTTATGGATATAGGTAAGTTATGGGTTTTCCATTAGTCTTATTCTGGGGAATCACTGAACCATTTTGGCTTGAATTTTCAAATGAATAAATTCTGCCAGCTGGCATGGAAGACTTCACTCCTCCTGTAAATAAAGTCAAAGCATCACATTGCATTACAGGCAATGATACTAGTGCTACAGACACATATATAAGCTGAACTCCCCAACCAGTCAAGAATTTCTTAGGAAAACCACAGAGGGAACATTTTTGGAGAAATACAACCTCTCCTTTGACTTTCAGGCCAGGAAGCCACTATAAAGAACTATATTAGAAGCATTTGAAAACACACTGCTTAAGAATAAAAAAGCTGTTGTAAAAAATCGTTATCCTAACGGGGGATTTTGGATCTGTCACTTGCTGGCGCAGGCATTGCCATGCGTAGAGCTTCAGGAGACTGAAAGGAAGCTTACCTACCTTGATTCAAAAACCAGCTGGGCAGCAGTCCTCGGGAACTTCGTCAGCCGTTCCTCCTGCTCCAGCTTCCCTTTTTCCCTCCACATCACGGGCAGATTTCCAAGGGCAACTAGCTCCTCTTGTTTCTGTCCTGAAGCTCATCCACAAATCAGGAGAAGTTTATAAAGCCTTACAGTTAAGAATTATCACCAGAGAATTATTCTGTGCAGCTCTGAACCCATGACATTATTTTCTGTTTAGGTCATTAGTCTAAATCAGTCTCTGTTTACTGGTTGCTTTTTCAAATATTTATTCTTCTTTTGATTCCTGTGCTCTCCATGGCCTGCTGGCTTGAACTGTTGAGATTAATAGTTGCTAATAGTAAAAAAGGGAAGTAATCTTCAATCATAGTTTTAGCCACTTGAATCAATCCATTTTAGCTCTGTGACTTTGTGAGAAGCGTCTCAAATACTCTCTGTCCCCACCTCCTTCCACAAACCCTCAGGCAGCTAAATGTCATCAATACATGCTCAGATTTGGATCCCTAAATGTTATATGAGCCACACTGCTTCTCCATTCCTGCTGGACCCTCCCCAGCACTGTTGTCTATCCTCTGTTCAACTGTTCCCAAGCCATATTCTCAAAGGCAGCCAGACCCAGTTAATGGTGTCACGGGCTGAAGGGACACCATAGAAGTATTATTCTAAATGTTTCTAATAGTAAACAATATCAAAATGATTAGGTGTTGATATTAGTGTGATAATCTCAGCACTAGTCTAGCATTTTTCTGCACAGCCTGGCTTGGACCAATCTCCAAGGAAAGCTATAAGGGACTTCTACACCGTAACCTGCAGGATTCCTTCATCTACACTGATGGCCATAGGACTTCTGCTATGAAAACGATTGCAGTCTGTTTCACAAACATCCGCACCGGCACCTGTCTGGTTTGTCTGCTGCCATCGTTTTACCCTTGTATTACTCCTTCTTGCAGCTCCACCTCCCCTGCCATGAACCAGCAGTAGGTATCTGTCCCCTTGTGGCCACGCACCTGACATAGGCTTGCGATTTCATAGGTTCCCTTTAGATTGACCAAAACCTTTCTGCTCTTTCTCCTTCCTGCACACCAGCTCCAGAAAACCACCTGAAAGGGGTATGAAGCATCTTCAGGTGTCCGCAGCAGCCTAGAAGGCTCTGCAGTCTTACACAAGAAAGTGAACTGGATCTCAGTGTCTGCTGAACTCCACAGCACTGCAAAGGTCCCATTGCAGCCTGGCTAGAGGTGAGGCGCACAGGAGGCTGCCAGGGCCCAGGGACAGAAAGTGGCAGCTGAGGAAGAGCGTGGACAGATTTCTCCAGCAGCCCAACACAACCCGGCTGACACTGGGACTCCCTTCGGGGGACAGGCTTGAAACCTCTCTGGGATGAAGAACAGGGCTGGCCACCGAGGTTTCGCTGCAGGTAAGTGATCTGTGAAAGACCAAGGTGGGAAAGGTACTGTTAATGATAGAAAAATCAATAGAGCAGGTGGAGGCTGAGGAAAAACAGCAAATGACTTCAAAGAATGGTCTGAGAGTTGCCTGCCAGTGCTGTATTTCTGCTCATCCTTTGGGACGCCCTTTGGGTTAGTTGTGAGTCTCTGACCACCCCTAAGGGCAAGAAGCCAGCCGGAGTGGCTGCCCATATCAATTTATACTGCTACTTTGTAACTTACACTGCATATTTTTCCACTTTTACTGCAGTACAGAGGATACACATAAAAAATGCTTCGAAATACTTGTCGTAGTGCTTCTTAATTCTTCACTGTGCCAGCCTGAGCCCAAGGGGAGCTTGGCCATCAATCACAGCGCAGGTTACTGACTGCAAACTCCAGGCTGTTGGGGCCAGAGGTGGCTCTTCGACCTGCCCAGATTCACAGCCCCGGCTTGCCAGGCTGTCCTTAACGCCCCGCCGCAGCCCACGGAGCCGCTGTGGCCCTGCTCTCCCTCACAGGACGAAAATACGACCAGAAGGGGAAAGGGCAGAGTCAGCTCCGCTGGCGCGCTGCTGCCTTCACAGCAACACCGGGGAAGGTCTTCCAGCATCCCGCAGCCACCTCCGGGTGTTTGTGTTGTAACCAGAGCTCCCAGCCCGCGGCGTCCCATCTGGCCAGGGTCACGGCGGAGGCTGGAAGGGACTTGGCAGCTGATGGGGGGGACAGACGGCAGGCACCAGCGTGAGCGCAGCCGGAGGGGCTGCCTTGGCGGTGGGCTCTGCTGCCCGCAGGGCAGCTGCAGGGCAGGGGCAGGGGTAGGGGCTGGCTGCACCCCCTGGGAGGAATGATTGCCCCCAGCAGGCAGCGTCCCCGTTTTGGAAGGGGAGTTCTTTTGGAACTCGTTCTTTTGGAACGAGTTCAGGGCTCTTAATCAGCGGCCCTAAATAGCATTTCTCACTATTAAGGTGTGGTAAGACGAATATTTTGTGGATCAAGGTTCTTTTTTTCAGATTAAATTACATTCGATGGCCCATTTAAAAATAATATTCATAGCAAATTGAATGTTTGGTTTATGACTAAGCACACCTCTTCCCCACCCAACACACTAACACTACATTTCAAAAAAAAGTAGGGCCCAAATCATCATTCAAATAATCATTTTTTAAACATAGAATCATAGAATAGT
>VYZM01002530.1:205336-230925 GCA_013398915.1 Dromas ardeola | reverse complement strand
ATTCTATTCTATTCTATTCTGTATTTTCTTCAAAAACTTCTCCTCTACTACTACTTTTCTAGACAAGTGGTTCCTAAAATAGCCAGTGAGACTGGCTATTAAATAAAATAAAATGTAAGCAGTGTGGTCACACAAGGGACAGGATATGGGTCTTGATACAATTTGTTTTGAGATGTAGGCCATCTTATGAAAAAGTTATTGGGGAATGATATTTGCCATTCTCTATACCAAATTTCTGCGCGTTATCATATGATATAAAATATGATTCTAGAGCAGGCTATTTTTTAATGTGTTCTGAATGTGATCTTGGTGTGTGCACATAGGTCTTTATCTATCGAGGTTTTTTTAAGGTCTTCTTAATACAACGTAGGTCCTTTATATGTACTTCACTACTGTTTTATCAGGCAGCAAATTAAAAGAGACATCTCAGAAAAGAAAAATTTTGTTTTGGCTGAAGTAGTCATCTAGGATTTTATGCTTTGTTAGATTTCCTGATTTGCTGTAGTTTTTCTGCACAGGCATGAGTAAACCAGAGAGCGTGAGGTTCTCTACTCTAAACTTAAGGCATATAAAACATAAATGCACTGTTCGAGCTCCAGAAAGTGATTCCACTCAAAGACAGATAAAGAAGATTGCCTTCTGGATGTGCTTGTCTTTCTCTATTAACTATAGAAAGAATAAAGAAAATTAGCGAAGACCAGAGATCTATTTTTTGGATAGCAAAAGTTAGATGAAAGAACGCCTACTAGCAGTTTCCTTGGTTGATACAGCTTTAGTCATGGACACTGGAGAACTAGATGTGAGCTAAAAATACTAGATTTCCCTTAACAATCACTTTTATAGCACAACTTTACTGAGCTGCTTTTGATGTTTACTTCAGGGTGAGATGAAATGTACGTATGAGGTGTCTAGATCTTTCCTTTTACTATGAAGGAATTTAGATGACAAGTTATATGCACGTGTCTAAATGAGAGACATCTTGCTGAAATTGATTTCTCATTTCTCCTATCTCTAAAACAGTATTGAGAATACCTTCTCTTTTTGTTATCTTTATTATTTTATGTTAGCTTTTTTGAGACTATGTGTTTTTCAGAGGGAGCTGTCTTTTTGTCTTTTATTATGTATACATCTTTCACCTAATAGGAATAATTTCACATAAACACACAATCCAAATGAAAATGAATACAATAAACTATTGGGGCCTTCCAGCTTAAGAAATCCAGCTTCAGAATTTAATTTAAGAATTAAATTGTTAAGAATTATTATGAAGAATACAACTAAGTTACTAAATTAAGATTTTTTATTGTTGTCTAATAATGAGTTATTCCAAGGTTATTTCTACATGCGTCTGAGCTTCGTTTCCCAAACTTTACATAGGTGATCTTGAGTTCTGCAGAAAAGATTCCAAGACTGGGAGAGCCAACCACAAACAAGTTCTGCAGTGTTTCTTCATTTCTGTTTTCCACTAGATTCTACAATGTAATGTAAATGTGCAGACCCTACGTGCCAATATAAACTCATACTGATCGCTTTGCAGGCTTGCAGCCAACATTTGTATTATCAACAGTGAATATCATGGAGAGGCTGTGTGCAGTCATACTTCAAATTAGATTAAGAAATTAATACTTAATATGTCATGATTTATAATAGTGCATTTTCTTGACAACAGTGTTAGGCTAATTGTTTCAATTAGGTTGGAATTCATTGCTTGTTACTGGGAATTCATATTGATTAAGAGATGAGATACCAGAAAGTATGCAACAATCTTATTGCTTCCCAGCAGTAAAAAAATGTGTCAATTTAAAGAGTCTTCCAGCGCATCTTAATATTTATAACACATTTTTGCAAAACCTTGCATACTCAGTGATTCTAATTGTATGTGTTTGTGTTCACTAACCAAACAATTTATTTTGGAGGATTCATAAAATATTAAATTTGAAGATTGGGATGATAAAATCATGTCTTTAGTTAAGGGCTTCTTAATAAAAGGTATATTATTAATTTAAACCATGTCTTTCAAAAGGTCATAACAGATTTTTTTTATCCCTTAACCCAGTTACTAATAAACGTGAACTGTCATATACAAAGCCAGCATATATAAGACCTTAGACGAACAGTTTCTTGAAGTGCTTGTTGATACGTCTTTCTCCAAGCATCTGGCTAAGGTTCTTTTGGTCTATCCTGTCTGCTGGACCTATATCTGTGCCTCTGTAATCCTATTTCTGATGAAGTCTAAGAAGTAAAGAATGGGCATTGATCCTTTTATTCTTTCTTACACTTCATACTTTTTGAGTGATATAAAAAAAGTAGTGTCCCTTTCCTTTCTCTTGGGCAGCTCTTAAGCCTTTTTTTTCCCTTTTTTTTTCCGTCCAGTCATCCCATTTAGTAGTTAGAATAAACATGTATGTTCAGTATATTTCAATGCTTGAATTTTTGGTAGCTTGTGTAATTGGTACTGAGGATTTTGAGTTATGAGTGAAGAAAACCAGCTTGGTTTAAGTTAATTGTGCCATGGTGGAGGTTGATATTGCAGAAGTTTCTCTAGTCTTCTTGAGGGTTGCACTGCAAAATGTTCTTTGAAATTTTACTTTCCAGACAAAATTTTAAACTAAAGGAGGGTAATTTGAAATGACTCATTCATAAAAGTAACGAAAAGCATGCTGTAGATTGTCCTGATGGCAGGGTTTTCCGCTCTGGCCAGTGGTAGCTTGGCTCCTTTGGTTTACCAGAATGCTACTTCTGTACTGAAGCCTTTTTGCTCCTCTGAAAACCAAAACCTTCACTGCAATTGAACAATGTGGAGCACACCCCTCCTTTAAGGAAAATATGCAAGTCTCTAATACAAGGGGAAATGTCATCTTCCTACTTTATAAAATGTCAGTTCGCATCTTGACCTATTTCCCCTGGTACCTGTAGAATTCCCAGTATTTGTAGAGCAGCACAACCTGGGGATGTGCTTTTTTTACAGAATTTCTCTGCAGGGGGAGACGTTCATCTGCCAGTCTTCAGCTAGTCTTCTGCCGGTTTGGTAGCACCTGGATTCTGACAGGAGATGGTCTTTGACGGGTGAGTGCAACATTTTGTGCTCTTGGGAGATGCAGGGAAGGAACACGGTCCCGCTTTGGACTCTTGAATAATAGATTCAAGTGAAGGTGCTGTGAAAGGGTACATTTTACCTGCTGCATCACATGAGGTTTTGGGACAAACCAGCTCCAAGCCTGTGCCTTGGCCTAGGGCTGCACTGGCTGCAGGGCCCTCTTAGAAGGTGTGTGACCTCCCATGAGGCTGATTGGTACCAGGGTGTTTCCTTCTTAGAGAAGCCATTCACTGGACAAAACTGATATCAGGGAAATCCTTGTAAGATGTCCAGAAGCAGTAGAAGAGCAGCCACAGATATTGCATTAGGAATGTGCTGTATTCTGGGAAGTGTCATGTGGATCCTTGAGCTAAACACAAAGTGCAAGACTTGACAGACCCGATTAAACCACTACCTTGTATCTCATAATAGGAGGACAAAAGAATACTTTTTTTTTAATTAAAGTTTCAGTATAAGATGAGGAAATACTTGTCTTTATGCAAATATTGTTAAACATATTATTATTTGTTCTTAAAAAATCAAGCTGAATGCTGTTATAAACAGCCAGTGAGACAAAGTAGGAAATTCGGTACAAATGATTTTTTGTTCAGAGGATTCAGTGTTTGCAACGGTTATAGCTATGGACTCTTAATGACTTGCATGGGATATTGATTCAAATTGCCTTAAATATAGCAGGCAAAAACCGATTACATTAGAGAAAATTAAATTTAAACACCATGACTCTTACTGCCAATGGGTGGAATCTCGTACAGCAAAGCAGAAAGTAGATCATCTTTGGGTTTTCCAAATTTGCCAAGTGTAAAATTGGCATTTGTTGCTGCTCTTGCATGCAGTGGCAGAGTTAATTGCAATAGTTTGCTGGGTCTTTTATAGTAAATGATGAAATTAAACTTTGTGGAAGGTTTCGTAGCTTTTCCAGTGGGTAACTGTTTACTACATAATTCAAAAGTATGGTAGACTTTAAAGGATTCTAATCTCTTTCATAAAAATAGAACCCCACAATCTAAAGAGGTGCTTTGCATGCCTTTCCAGGCTAGGCAATTGCTTGTTATGCACTCTTCACATTTGACTGCTGGTGTTTCCTCTAACTCTGAGGAAATAATTTGAAGTGTCTGTTGTTTTTTTTTTTTTTTACAGGGGAATAAATATTTTGGCACTCTAATGAAGAATACTGAAAAAACTTCACAGAATATAATGACTGTCCACAGAATAAGGCTCTTATCTAAACAAGTTTTGCCTCCTAGTTTAGAACCTGTCAATACATTAAGGCCAAGCTCTCATGTGTGAATCACCAGAGGGAGACTTTCCTGTAATGCATGAGTTCCTTTATAAAGCTGCTGAAGCCATAGCTACCAGCCCCCTAACACCTCCTGGGAAAAAAATATTAGTAAGGGTTAAAGTGTTAGATAAATAAAATTGTTCAGTGAAGAAAAGTCTTCATAGAGGAGTTGGCCTCTAACTCACCAGAAAGACTAGGAATATGTAAACTAGCTCTGAACAAGCTACATGGCAGTCTGCAAGGTAAACCTGGCCTTGTTCTGTAGGTTGTGTCTAGGTTTATATGAACTGAATGCCCTGCAGCTCAGTCTCTCCCTGCAAATTGGTACCTCGCAGACACATTTTCCTTGTAGCCATCCTGAACAAGGCTGGAGTCAGTTGCATATAAGTCCCATCTGTCCTTGCAGTAGAGGGATAGCGAATCTGAAGCCTGGCCTTGGAACAGCTCCCACACAGCAAAAGGCCATAGAAAAGAAATCAAGCTGTCAGTTTAAAAAAGAAATAAAGCATATTTTTACTGCCTAGTTGGTAGTACTAATTTTAGTCTTATTTGTTACCGCTCTAGAAAGTAAACTTTACCTTGGCTAGAAACTTTACTTCTACATGTCTCATTTACACACTTGATCTTTGTCTTAAAAAACCCAATATACCCATTATGACCAAGCATCACCAAAACCTGCTTTAAAATCTATCCGCTTATTCCTGTCTCCTGGTTGCAGTGGCCTCAAACTGATGGCAAAAACATTGTGAGCAAAAGTTACTTTGCTTTCAAGGGACTTTCACTCAGCGTGTAAAAGTGCAAATATTTTAATGTTCAAATAATGTGACTGGTCAGAACATGAGGTGGTCCTCCAGAAAGCCAGTAGGTTACATTAAGGGTGCTACTTAATTTAAACACACCACCATCCTACCAATGCAGTCATATGTGCTATTCTCATAGCAATGGAGTAGAGGTTTTTCACCACTGAAAATATTTGCACAGTGAGTGATTGTCAAACTGTGTGTTATGATAGGCTGTGTGTGAAAATTAAATGACCATGACAAATCAGTTATTTACACTGTCCACCAGTTTTATAAGAGGAGGTACACCTGCCTGTATTTATTTTTTCTCCATGTATTGGGCAATAAACATGTCTAGAGAAGTTCCAGACATGTTTCAGAACCAATTTGCTCATCAAAAGCTAACTGTGACAGCGTTTCATTAGCTAAGATGCCATACCTTGATTGAAGCAGTTTTAAAAGTAAAGGTTTTAGAAAATCCCCTGGGATGCATACACACTTAGTGAGATCCTCAGTGACTGGAGAGATTCATAAAGGATGCCTTTACCCAAGCTGTGGTCCATCCTTGAAGGCTATATCCAGGTTCATTGGCTGTTCCACTGTATAGTTGTTAAGGTTAAGGGAATACCAGAATTCTTAATAAACACATATAAGATCCTGAAGTTAAATTATGGTATGGATAGACATAAAGAAAGTTTCTGTTGATTTTTACCTGTTTTGAAATGTAGAAGCTAGCTTTTTTCAGCTAACACATTTTTAAAATCAACTTAATTTTACATCAGCATTAAACTGTGCATTGTTGCCATACCTGTTTGACAAAGAACTGGTGAACTTTTCTAGGGCACTGGATTGCTCTCAAAGTGACAGATGCCATGATCACAAGGAATTCCAGGAATAGTGAGATCTTTGCTCAACAAAGCTGCAAGAGTCAGGTTATCAGTTGGTACCCTGATACCCTCAGTTTGGCAGAGAATTCACTCATGACATACATTGACTATCATCTCTGTCTTAAACAACAGAAAATAAAAGAGGACTCAAGACTGGAAATTCACTTTTGAATCCTCTTAAAAGTAGAGTTAATTTTCCATCTCAAAAAGAACTCTTCATATCTACTGTGAAGAAAGTTGATTGGCCAGTGACTGGAGGGTGTTCCACAGAGTCTACACAGATATTCGTAAAAACGCACTCGAGAATTTATGCTGTTTGATTGTTTGAATGGTCCCAAGCACGGTCCTGGCCCAGGCCAACCATCACAGTCCCAAACTAATTCTGGGCACAGGTTAGGACCTAGCACTGGCAGGGACCATTTCCAACAGACAGTTTTCCTGTTGTTATCTGAACGTTAGCATCTTTTTTCTTAGTTAATATTAACCAGGACACCTCTTTAAATCCCTATTATGCTTCAAATAAGTATAGCAGCCAACAATTTTTTTTAGAGATGAGAATTTTAGCAAGCTTCTCTGGAAATAGGGACTCTGAGCTGTGAGTCCAAATTTGTACCCAGAAGTATGAACATCAGATGTTGCAGTGTCTAATACAGACCTTACACTCTGGTCTCAACAAATTATTTCTGAAATTTGGCTAAGGGCTGCAGTCATGGGAGTAAAGATAGGAGATTATTTTGTTATTAGGCCTGTTCATGATAGTCTGAGAAGTATGATCTGATTGAACATACAGGGAAAGACACTAACAAAATGTTAGATAACTGCAAGATACCTTTGCAAACTTGTTGAGTAACCAGATCCTCTTACAAAGAACATATCACAAATGTGGATGGCTTCTAACTGCATTCAGCTTCTTCCTTATATTATTTATAAATAATTATCCTTGCCCAGAGAACTCAGAGGACGAAAACAAGTGGAAATGTGAATGTGTCCTTTTAAAACTGTTATGTTGGCACATAAATTTATTTTAACCGTAACTACTGTGAGTCCTTATCAGCAGGTTTATATATTAAAGAAACAAACGGAATTTCTCTGTGATCACAGTGCAAGCTGTTTCTTAACTCAGTATAAATGTGAGTATAAACTTGTTGTAAAGCTAAAAAAGTTACTCTAATTAATCCCTTAGAGAATAATTAGTAGAGCTGAAGATATAAAATTTAAACCTCCCAGGTGGGTTTTTTTATAACAGTCTCATAGAGCACTAATAAAAGTACTACACTTCTCCTAAGAGCTAATGCACTTGTAAAATGACCAGAGCATAAAATATTTGTGTAATAATCAGGACACTGAAGCAAGAAGACTGTTTAAATAAATACCACTTGTCAAGGAGAATAGATTTTTAGAATGGTTCCCTCCATTTCTCCTCTGTTAACATTTCTAGTTATTATGTTTTATGACTCCGTTTTACAAGACACAATCATTTTTTATTGTTTGTTTGTTTGGTTTTGTTTTGAGAGAGAGTGAATTAAATTTGCATTTGGAAAGAAGTGTGTGCTGGATTTAAGTGAGGTTACTAACATGCTCAAAGTTAATCTGAGTGATTCCAAAACTGAGGTCAAAACAGCACAACTGGCCAAAAAAAAAAAGAAAAAATGTTTGTTTTGCTTTGTTTTTTAAAGAGCAGTTCTTTATTTAAATGGAAATTTCCAATAGAAAATTCAAGATTAAAAAAAAACAAAAAAAACCCAACCAACCACAACTATCAGTGATACTTCTTTTGGGAAATCAGAAAAGAAAACAAACAAAAAAAATCAATTGAAAGCTCTTTTTGCTATATTTGTCTTGAGAATTTGCAAAGGCAACAAAAACTTGCCTTGGCCTTCTCTACTAAGGAGAAAGGTTGCATAATAAGAGTACAGGAGAGGAACACGGTAACTAGACACATTTATCAACACTCCAAATATTTGGCTACTTAGGTATACTTACCTGTTGAACCAAGGAAAAGACGCATGTGCAACCTACCCCTCGTGATGAAAATGAATGTAAGTATGGATGATAATTTGGCTCTTGCAAGTTTTTCTTTTCCCTTTGTTCAACCCATGTAAGATTTCCTTCTCCCAGACTCACCCTGCCTGTTGGCCATCTCCCGCTCTGCTGCCCTGAAGAAAGAATTCCAAGTGGTTCTCGGTGTGGTGGCCCCTGCCTCACGAGGGCTTCCATCACTCTGGGAGGATGGAAAGACTCATTGACCTTTAGCCCTTTCTCCCAACCTTTTTGGTAGAATGTAGCCTAACCCAAGATTAATGACCAATGGGCTTTGGGAAGTATATTCATCAACCTTAAATCTTTCTTCTAAAGCACCCAAAGAATTAATAGTGTGTTGAATGGCTCCCAGTTCTGACTGTCTCCAAACACTTCTTCTACTCTAGCATTCAGAAGACCTCTTCTCTTAAACGTCTAGAGCAGAGACATTTGAAGACATCAGATGAAGCTGCATATATCAATCTGAGAAATGAGCATAGACACCAGAAGCATGTTTGGTAGTAAGTAAAGGACGAAGAAGGCAATCTCTAACAACACAGGAAGTCAGAAGTTTAAAAAGTTGCAGGTTGTCTTGTGTATGTTTTGTCTGTCACACAGACACACGATAGGTAATAAATTGGCAGGAGTGTGTGTATGTGTGTGTATTTTCACCCCCAAACCATCCAGTTGTGATTTCTTTGTATCCAAAGTGGTAGTTGGTTCTTGCCTTGTCTCATATAATTAGTTAAATCTTGCTGCTGCAAATTAATTTTGAGGAATAAAAATGGAGGCATTTTTACTTATTTATTGTCAATATTTTGTGAAAAGGATGGGCTATTCATACTAAGTAAGAGAATGGAATTTGAATTGGAAAAATGATGTTTATCAAGAAAACTAACGCTAGAGAGAAACTGCATACCATGGACTGTGCCATATAACCAGTTACAACATTAAGTGCTTTTGTAGCTTTGCGTGGAAGTTATCTTCCACAATTTGAGAGCTGCACACTTCAGATTTAATTGGATGTATCATCTGAGGAGGCTGGACCCAACCCTTTGCTTTTCAGATACAAGAGAGGTTTATTCTGGATCTGAGCACAAATAACAGGTCATACTTAATCAAATTCCTTAGAATGCTGAAAAGAAAACTGGAAAAAAATACTGGCTAAATTTTAAAAATCAAAGGTTGATTTAAGTGGATTGATAGCAAATCTGATTAATTTCAGAATATTATATTAAGAAGGTCTATTTCATAACTCAAAGATGTTTCTTTCAAGTGAGACTGGAATTATTATTGACACTTACAAGTGCCTCAGAGATACTGTTTGTTTTCAAAACAAAGCAGTTAAGACAGCATGGGCACGTGGTTTGGATGTTCAACCACTTCCAATGAACCCCTGTTACTCATTTAATTCTTTGCAAAAAGCAGATCTAAAACTACCAGGTTGTCTTAGTAAGCTTTTATTAAGTTCTAGGAAATTTTGTATAACTGCTTTTAAACAAATCATATGTTTTGGACCTCATCTTGTTTCTGAGTATGCCTGCTCAGCTCCAGGTGTTATCACTGGCAACTGTGCATGCAGAAACAGCAGACAAAGCGGAGGCCCTAAAGAACTCCACCCTGTTTTTTTTTCCGCCAATGCAATATTTGCCTGTGTTGTATTAATCTGCATCAGCATTTTCTTCAAACGAGATAACCTCAGCAATGACATAAAACCTGGTAATTATGGGCAACTGAGTCATATCCTTCCAATGTAAACTGTCCCTCAGCTCCCACTTCATGCCTCTGACTGACTGCCCTGAAACCTGAGGTGGCATGGCATGGGGTCATACTGTGACCCGCTCCCTTACACGTTATCTCCACATAGACTACGAAACTATGACGTATAGACATGTTTCTAATGATTATGTGTGATGAGTGTGGGTTTGAGATAGCAGCAGTACACGATTTACAGAAGGTGTGGTGAACTTGGAAAAAATGCGCATAAGTTAAAATAACCTGCAATAATCCTGGGTAGTCAAATCTTTATACTTCTGCCTACTGATTTGCTCAAGGAGAAAACCAAAAGCAAAACATTTGACCAGATGCACATATTGTATACCTTTCCTGAGAGACGACTCTTACAGCAGCATGGTGCTGGCTAATGCATTGATACTGATTCATGGTGCTCTGGCATTGCTCTGTAATTTTAAGATGCTTTTACAGCTGTCACAGGTCAAGGATCTGTGTATTACCTGGCAAAGCTGGGTGTAGATTACACAAGTAGAAACTGTTTTTTAGGTTGTCCTCTGTTCTCCTTCATAAATGATGTTTGCTACCTTTTCATTGATGGTCTTACAGGCGCAGTGTTTTGCCGCCAAAAGAAATCCCTTTAGGCCTAAGGAAGTAGGAAGGAAGAAGTAAGGTGGTGTTTTTCCAATGCCATGAATCTCTAGTGAGCTGCTGCTGCATTTTTATATCAGCATTGCTTTAGCTTACACTCCTCAGCATGCTTTGGCAGTGTTTCAAAATAATGGCTAAATATAGGAACGTTCAAAGGCTGGGGTCATATTGCTGGCACAGCAGCAGTAGGAGCAGCAACAGCAGACTACTAAAAGTTCCCAGGATTTGCTGAGAGACTACAGAAGGGAGAAGACCAGACACTTCTTCTTACTTCTCCAGTCACACTTTGACTAAATCTCTCCTACGTAATAGCAAAAGAAAGCCATTGAGCGGTAAGATCGGCCCTTGCCTTGTGGTTGTCTGCTTTTAACAGAGATGCCACCTCACAAGGTTTTGCCTTGTGACAATCATCGCCCTCCCAGGTTGAGCTTAGACAGGGTTTCTGGGGAGAGTGCACACCAAGGTTTCTTGTCAACAGGGTAAAGGGTGCCACCTCTTTCTGGGGAGAAGATAGATTAGCTGAGGAGATAAAAGCTATGCTGTGACAAGGCATTAGAATAAGTTGTGATCCATTTTGTTTCTGGTACAGATTCAGCCTCTGAAGATGCCAAATGGTATTTGGGTTGTTTCAGGCTATTCCATGCACTGCAAGTGACTTCTCTCCATCAAACTCTGCCATAAAGACTCATTCCCTTTTTCTGGTAAAGACAGCATAAAGGGCTGAAACCCTTTCAAAGGTGTGAAAAGGGAAGGAGAGGTAACAGCTAACTTTATTCTTTTTTTTTATCTCCTGCTTTGGAGACCCATGTCAATCTCCAGCCTGTTTAATGGTTCTTCAGCTCTCTGTGGAGATGAAAATAAGCAATGACTGTCCAGAGCAAGAGGAGAAGCAAAGGACAGAGCTGGGCATGCTGGGCTCTCATTTAAATAGCAACCTTCTTTGGGTGGCAGTGCCCTACTATAAGACTTCTGTCATAGCTGTCTTGAAGTGCTGAAAGTTCAGGAGAGAAGAACATTAACGATGTATGACAGGGATGGGTTGAGGTTTCACACAGTCAGGGTTTCCTCTTAGCACTAAAAAAAGGGAAATACATGTGTAATCACAAAAATGCATTGTTTTTTCACATTCCGTAGTCAAGCAAATGTCGGCTAGGATATGTTTCTAGCTTTTGTACAATTTTAAGTCTTCACTTGGATACATTAAATATCTCTGTGTGGTGATACACCGTCTTTTCCACAGGATCCCTCTCTTTTCTGCTCAGTATAGCTGCACAAGTGAGCATATAGGTTGCCTATGTGAAAAACAACCCTGGCATCCCTTAACTTAGAAATTATTCAAGTTGCTAACATTCATCACAAATTATGTATACAGAAAATGTACATAGTCTTTATACATCTATTAAATACAGTGGTTCTGCTTTAAAAATGGTGTTTAAAGTGTTATAAATTAGATTTTCTTCACTTATTTAAGACCCACTTACTCCAGCTATACCCATGTGTTAGGGAGTCTTGGTTAGTCTAAATGGCATGCTGAGGAGCTATAGGAAGATGGAAATTAAGTAACCAATCTCTTTTATGTTACACCTTCTTCCGGCTTCTAAGCACGTAAATTATAATGAGACTACCTTTCACATCAGTAAAGTGGCTGTAATTAGACCCAAGTGAGTGGAAGCAAGCCTGAGTTACAGTTCCTTATACATTACTACTTCATTTGGCTCACTTTCAAATTTATCTGATCATCACATCTACGCTTCGTATCATTACATCTCGACATTGCACAAGAGCTACAAAAAAAGACTGAACTCTACATGGGGCTTTCAACAGTGTTTGCCCTTAGCAAAAGAGAAACAACTCCTCCTCTTCCCACACACAGGAGGTACCAGAGGACAGAAATGTTTTCACAGATTACCTAGTGATGTGGCCTTGGTAACAGAGTCCAAATAACACTTAGTGACCATATTTTAACAGTAAAAAGAAATAAATTGTCAGGTATGAAACCACAGGAAGGCAATTTGTCCTAAAATAGAATGCCAAGTGTTCTGCATCTCCAGTTGGCGTTACTGATCAGATTTTGCAAAAATGCTGATCTAAGAGACCAAAAGCAAATAAATGCTAATTTATTAAGAAATACATTGTCAACATGGACACTAAAGGTGTTTTCCTCCTAATAATATATTTCAAAGGAAGGAGAGGAGGTCACAGTTGAAGTAATACGAGTTTGTGCTCAGTAGAAAGAACTTTTTTATGAAAGTCTGTTTCACTTTAAAAGCGCTCTCTCTTGCTCAGGTAGCATCAAGAGCATGTTTAAAGACTTTTTATAAACCGATTGTCACACAAATGCATGTCTATATTTTCTGCACAGTTGTAACGAAGTTTACTGCTGCTTTTCTACGCTGATGGAGCTGTTTGTACATTGTCCTGGAGACTGCCTCGGTGAATCATGTGGACTAAAAAAGAACTCCCCAAAGTGTTTTTGTTTTATTTGGGTCATTTCATTCTTTTGGTTTATATTGTGTTCCTACAAATGATTGCACTGGGATAAGCAGATGTCACAATGGAGTGAGGAAAGTGGTTAAACTAGTTTTATTGTTAGTAAAAAAAATGAATGCAGAGCAATGAAATTTTATTCTCGGGAACGGTACTATGTGCTCAAAGCTTTGCAAACTCAGTTCATTAGGTGATGTCCATGTGATGCCTCTTTCTCTTTATTCAGTTCTTGTTTCTGTAGGGTTGGGTTTGCTCAGAGAACATCTCACGTATCCCATGTAAAAAGTGGAGAAGACGGGCAACTGTGCATGTTTGACAGACCAGGGAGCCTTATCTGCCTATGAAAACGTAGGTGTCTCTCAGGATAACTTAAAACTTTATGGTTTTAAATATTTGACCTAACACGCTTGAAATTTTAGTTAGCTACCTGAGTTGTCTTTTTGTGTCTCAATCCAAATTCTTGGTTCAATATTTGAAAATACAACAGTGTACACACTGACTAAGCATAACACTGAATCAGAAACTCAACTTTAAGCAGATACAGACATGTTTCCCAGACTGGAATAGTCCTGATTGACTTCAGTCTGTTTTACATTCGTTCTTGAGTGTGCTACTGTCTCAAATGCAGAAAAAATATTTCTACAACAAACTTTGTTGAAAGGGTAAATATGTAACTTGAAAAAAAGCCCAAATACAGAATCTTCAAAGTCCACCCAGACTTCTTTAAGTGTTAATATTCATTAAAATCTGGATTCTTTTGGACTAATAATATGTTTATAAAACACAAATTGTCCTAATTCTTTTACAAACGTTGAATTGTCTCACAGTGATAGCACTGTGTTCACATTTCTGGGTTGAAACATCTATCTGAACTTGTGAAGACTACTTTTGTTAGGTTTAGGCATTCATGTTCTCTTTTAAGCCAGAAGCGGTCCATCTGTTGATTTGAAAAGGGCTACCTAAATGGTAGTTTATTGACTCAATTATAAGTTAGACCAGAAGTGCTCACCATTTTATGATCTCAGGTCTCTCAAACTAGTAATTTATTTTCTTTTGACTCTGATAAGAAAGAGTTTTTTATACTTATTGATTACTCGTTACTTGCTTTGTGTGTTACAAAGTATAGCGACTTCCTTGAAATGTAGTGTGAAGACTTATACAAGTATGTAGTGGGCATCATGTGACAGGAGATTCAATTTTCCAGCTGCCTTTTAAGTGCATGAGGGAGAGAAGAGGACGTCTGAATTCAACAGACCCAGAGGTCTCTAATAGCTGTTAGAAAAAATCATACAAATTAAAATTAACTATGCTCCTTGCCAAGTGGTGAGGCGTATGACTGCACGTTAGTCAGGAAATGGATGACTATATACATTAAAGGTGTCCCTTTAATTTCCATCACTGTAGGCTGGTTTCACATTGGAGTAACTCTATTGTCTTCAGTGGAATAACATGTGATTTTCACTGATGCAGTCTAATATGGATGAATATCACAAATAACATCCAAGCAGTCCAGTCCTCTGGTAATGTAAATGGGAACCTTTCTTGTGACAGTGCAGCTGCACCACTGTACAACAGTGCTTAGAGCGATGACATTTATTTGCCTATGAAACCTGCTCAATTATCTTGCTTGAAAAGCAGGGCATTTTCTATACTGCTTTCCTTTTTCATTTACTACAGCAGAGGTTCAAAAATTCCTAGTAACACGGGGCCATTTCTGGAAACAATACAGTGCTCTGGAAACTGGGATGTAAGCACGGCAGGTTTTAAGAGAAATAAATAGTTCCACTTTTCATAGATATATTTGCAAATACATATCCTAAGAAGAGAGCAAGAGGAAGGGAGAGGGATAATGTCTTCCAGATGACAGCTTTCTGGATGGAATCTGAAGTCTAAAGCACGAGAAAATTTTCATTAACATTCAGATTACATGTCATTTTGATTCACACTCCCTAAGCAAGCTAATTTGGGCTGCAGCCAACCTTCTTACAGTGTGATGACAACACAACAAGCTTCACCGCCTCTCTTTCATTGCTAATGATTCCTTGAGTGACAGCCGTGGTCTCTGAGCTCGGCACGACACTTCACCCCGCAGCGACCCGCGGTGCCAGAGCTGCCTCTGTCCTTGGCCCCCGCTGGGCTTTCTGCAGCAAGGACACTCCACCACGTCAGGAGAACAGCAACAAAAGGAAGGGTCTGCTCAAGACCGCACTCAGAGAATGGTATGTTTTCTGTGCATGTTGCCGTGGTATAATAGCCACACTGGGTCATTTGGTCCCCTCCCAATGCCTCCACCACTTCGCACTGAACAAAAAGGAGAAAAAGAAAAAATCTTCCCCTCAGCGCTGGCTTCTTAGTGAAAATGACAACTGTGACGTACTTCCCTCACAAATGTTTCCAGTAATCTATGATCTTAAATTCTATCAAAGATTTTAGTCAACGTAGTTGTGATGGAACAATGGAGGCTTAACACTTAGCAAATATTGCAAATTGTTAAGGATTCCTTCAGGCTTTGTTAGCATGGGAAATATTTTACCTACTTGCCTTTGTGTGTAGCTGCTGTAGTGTCTGATCTATTTCAAGATCTTCCCTCTGTGGTAGCAGTTTAGTCTGAGGCCTGTTCAGCTGTCTATATCTAAAAAGAGAGTTATTCTAATAATTCTAAAACTCATGTTTATAAAAGGCAGGGAAAGTTTTGGAAACCCTAAACATCCGAATGTTCATTTCCCTGTTGAGAGGATCTGGGCATTATCACGATTTGGGAAATCTAAACTCATGTGTAGGTTATGAAGAATTCTGCAAAACTATCCCTCAAGGGACTGAGTCTCACTGGAGGGCTGCTGCAATACCCTTAAAGTCAATGGAAATGTACAGGCTATTAATGATGTTTGGATTGATTTCATATATATATATATATATATCTCCCCCCTTAATTTCAGTGGGATAATACTGTAAATATGAAAAAAAACAGTCTCTAGAGCTGCATACTATGTGCTATATTCATTGCTATAGGGGCTAGGTGGCTGTTTGAACATTTTTCAACACTGTGTTGAAAATTCTGTCAACAAGATTGGAGACTTGAGTAGAGCTCCAGCATAGGAAGGATGAGATAGGAAAAGATTCATACTTATAGTATCTGGAAAAGTGAAAAACATTTGTGTAAGTGTCTTCTCCCTGAAGTTCACATTGGTTGGGCTCTCTTTGAGGAACGAATGTGACTTGTATACTAGTAAACCAAACGGTCCTTGGACTAATCCTCTGGCCCCAATGATATTTGGTTTACTACCATAGTCCATGCTATTTTACCTTACACACTATGAGTCATCTCCATATTGCTGCTAAGAATGGTTCTTGGGCCATGCGTAACTCATCATATGTGCCAAGGAAGTGCCTGAGAGGGTGCAAGGAGTCCAAAAAACTGTGAGGTGCCAGTCTAACAATTCAGGTGGGCAGATGGTTGAATTCCAGTGCTCTTCTGGATCTTGGTACTATGGAATTTGCTCGTGTATATATATGTGTGTGTGCATGTATATATTCATATGTATAGAGATGTGTATCTATATAAAGGTGAAAGCAACAAGGAAAATAAGAAAAGTCCTCAGTCAAGGTGAGGACACAGTGCATGTCTCCGTTGAGTGTGATGTCTGAGGGGTGTCTCCTACTTGTTAGGGAGCATCAGCCCTCCCATGCCCGTAGAAGCATCACAGGCTTCTGAGATGCTGCCAATAATAGGCAGACAACAAGACCATTTTTTTGTTCTGGCTACTGTTTCTATGAATTTGCCTAATGACATCACTGGTTTTACAAGTTATAGGCATCTTTAGAAGCAGTGTCTGTTTGGTTACAAAAGCCAGGGCTAAAGTATTACGTAGAACACCCACATGAACTACCTGTGAGGTCCATTGAGAGAGCTGAGGACTTGTATTTAAGTACATAAAAAGCTTGAGCACTGGCGTCATTTGTAAATGTGGGCAGGTAAAAGAGGAGTGGAGACTCATCAGATCATGTTTTTGCAGTGTGGAGCACAATTATGTTCCAAAGCCTTTGCTTTTCAGAGTAAACGAGTGCTGCCATCCTTCTACTGCTTCTGTTTCTTTTATATCTGGCATTAACAGCAGGATGTTTTGGCACCATATCTGGCATAAGAAGAAAAGGTGGAGCAGCTCCAGTGTCAACACCCAGAGGCAGATTCAGCACTGAGAACTGCTACAATTTATAGTCCGTTCCAGCACAAGGCAATATCTGTGGAGCAGCTGATTATACATTATAATTCAGTCATAAAATACAACCCATAAAAATAGTCTGTTAATAGTGAATGAAAGATATTGTTCTGCATGCAATAGAAGAAATCCTTTTTTATTTAGTGTTGAGGAAGGAAGGCTAGTAAGGAGTAGGTTGGACAATTTCACTGTTCCTGGGCAAGGTCATGACTTTTCCACATATAATATTTGCTAGGTAAAAGTGGCTGTTCTCACTACGTCTGGCACTGCTCCAACCTTTGCTGTGCAGTTTTCTTATTTAGAATTGGGAGTTTAATTTTGCAGCTTCTTTCATTTCCTTTTTTGATGCAAATATGCATAAGCCATTTCTGTGTGCACAAGAATTTTAGCATAATAAAAGCACTAGGGTGAATGTCTGGTTACTGGAACAGAGCAGAAATTTCATCCATTTCATATCAGGATTTAAAGTGTGGATTACTTAAAAATGCATTTATTAAGTCTGACCTACTTTTTAATCTTCAGTATTACAGTTTGGTTTCCTGACAGCATGGGGAGCTTCAA
Source organism: Dromas ardeola (assembly GCA_013398915.1). Lineage (NCBI taxonomy): Eukaryota > Metazoa > Chordata > Aves > Charadriiformes > Dromadidae > Dromas > Dromas ardeola. The sequence continues at coordinate 213,217 of VYZM01002530.1, read as the reverse complement.
GGTCTGCTTGCCCATTCTTACTCAGGTTGCTTTAATTGGTATAGGGCAACAATGGTCATCTTCAGTAGGCAATGTGCCTCAATAGACTATGCATGGGGCTGGGAACTGGCAATTCCTCAGTTCAAGTTTTGCTGGTGATGCTGTCTTAAAAGGGTTGCTCGGCTTTTCTGAATCTTCCTATTTGCAAGCATTTGATTTCACGTGCTTATATTTGCAACTGTGCTAAAAAAGACTGGCTTTGGGTGATGCTAGTCATGTTCAACCTCTTCTCAAACTGAAAATGTGCAGAATCTGACTTACTATTAGCTCAAAATAGCAGCAGCTTTCATAAGTCTTACAGGAAATGATTACAGTATGAATGAGACAAGTACTAGAATTATTGAGATAGGAAATTAATACTGGCAGTCTTTACCTTCTTATTAAAAGTGAAACAGTAGTAATAACCAAAATTTATAATGTGTGACTAGAAAAAGGAAAACACTAACCAAGATTAAAGAAAAGACAGTGATAAGTATTTAATGTGATGAAATACCAAAATAAAAGAAAGAAAGAAAAGAGAGGAAGGATTGCTAGTTAGTACTGAATGTGATGTGAAAGCAAAGTTAGGCAAAATTGTGTGCAGGTCTGATATGTGTCTTAGACTTTTGAAAAATAAGAAGTGAATAACTCTTAAACAAAATTTAGGCCAGTATATTTTTAAGCACTATGAATTATATCACTTTTGTGTAAAGACTGAAAGGCTGTTACTGAGATTCTTGAACCCCACAGTGCCAGTAGCTGATGCGATGTTATTTCTCCTCCTCGAGAAAATCATAATGGAATGGTAGTTTTTACTAATAATGAACAGATGGAGAAAATGTTTTTGGAGATTAGTTTGTGGTTTTGAAAAAATATAACCAAGATGCCTCTGTATTATGAGATCTAAGGTTTACCAGTAGAGATGCTTAAGAGAAGCAAATTTCAAATTCACATATACAAATATTTGTTGAAACCATATCTGAAAGTCTTATAGAATCCCAGATTACCATATATATGCTTAGTATGACCATATAGCACAATTTAATATACTCTCATACTACATTAACCCTTGAGACACACTGGCTTTCTATTCTCTGATGGAGAAACAACCTTGCAGATGTATTTGAGATGTAATTACATGATGATCTTTGAAACCAGCACTGGTTTCAGAAAAGGAAAAAGAGAACCTTGCCATGTTTTCCTGAGCTTCACTACATGTGTTTTTTGCCAGCCGACCTTTCTCTGTCTTACATGTACACCCTGGTGCTCCCATGTATCTGACTTCAGGCAAAAACAAATGCTCAAAAAGCTTCCGAAGAGGATGTGCCTACTGCTTGAGCAAATGGGATTTGAAGGAAACCTGAATTCAGTTAATTCAAGTTGCCCTTAAGATCCATACAGACAAGTGGAATTAGGTCTGAGGAACATGTTGAACCCCAACTCTCTTCCCAGAATTTGTTGCTTCAGGAAAGGCCTGTTCTGGGGCAGTGGTGCACTTTTATGCAATGTCATTAGTGTTGTGTAAATGATTGACTCTTTTGGAAAAAAAAAAAAAAAAATTAACTTAAATATTGACCAAATACCCTTAAAGAGCCCTGCATGGTGAGTCCATACAATTGAAAGACAGTAACAATGCAGATGAATATTTTCAAACAGTTACCATATATATGTAAAGAATACCCGTGGATATTCTCTAAAACAGAATTGAGTACCAGATCTGCTGTGTATAATGCCTGAAGACATTCTTTACTCAACACTGCTTTCTTATTGCCTGTGAATTTTGGAAGTATCATACCCCAAAATTTTTATTAATAGTTATTAATATGCAAGATGGTATATATAAAAGTATTGAGAAGTCTTTCTTCTTTTATCTGGTTTTGTTTTGGAGTGGTTTTTTTTCCTGTTTCCAACAGTTATTAGCTAGCTGGGCTGCAGTGCCTTGGATTTTAGATGGTGATAGTTGAGAATATCTTGTTGTTAGCCTTTCACTGCACGACTGTCAGTATTGTTCACCACGTGAGAGCACTGTCAGCCTTATTTCACAGTTCTGCTGGTGGTGAGTGTCCAATGACTCGTGGATCAGAAACAGTGATGTCAATTGTTAACCACATCTACTCTTCTGGTTGCTGCTCCCGGTTTCTCACTGAACAAAGACTTTGTTTGAATCTATGGTTGACTGGAGCAAGCCAAGAAGTGAAGTTCAAGCTTTGTGCTGCCTTGAAAGTAAAATAATGCTTCCTCTAGAGGTAGTGCTAGCTCTACCTCTCATAGGTACGTTTGCTTCCATAGCAGAAGCTCTGCAGTGAAAAAATACAAGGTTTAACTATCATGGTGAGACATAAAGCCTAATATAAGACATATGCTGAGCAGGGAAGAGGTTGCACTGCAGCGCATGTATTTAAATAGACTGAGAGTTCATTCTTGTGAAAATACTGTTAGTTGGAGCTGCACAATAACAACATATGTAACCATCAAAGCACTTCTCAGCTTGCTCATTCTGACACAGGGTATGTGGCAAAGATGCAATCTGGTCCATAGTAAAAGGCAATGTATTTGCTAGGATGCAGACATAGCAGTTTGGTTATGACTGCATGCTTCATTGTTCACAGAAGAAACGTGTCAAGTGTGATTGCATTCTTCATGCCTACTGCAATGCTTTCAATACTTGAAATACGTTTACTTCCTTTTTTACAGTCTTATAATAGAATGCTTTTTTATTATTATTTTAGTATATAGCATGAAAAAGTACATACATGAATAATATCCATAGCAGATTTTGCTCTTTGTGTCGTTATATCATAGCTATCGGTGAATTTACAGACAGACAGCTATTTCTTATCCGGGAGGCGGGGGTGGAAATAGAAAAGCTTAGGCATTTACAGGCCATGATACTGTAGTTGGGTGGCAATTAGCAACAAAAATTCTTCATTCTGATTCCTTGGGTAAAATTTTGTTTCACAAAGATCCTGATGAGTTGTTATGGTTCCTGGAAAAGTGGCTCTGTTGATGTCTCATACATTTTCTGTGCCAATAAAACAGTACTTCGTTTTAATCCCTCCTTTTTTAGCACAGTTCCTGAGTTGGTATTTATTAAAGATTGCTTTCTACCTACATGACTGAGATGGGCCAAAATCACGTGTTGCATTATATGCAAGTCATAAAGATGAGTTTGACTAGGACATATCAGACAGAATTCTGGGTAGTATATGTGTGCTAAATGAGTGGAAGCAAACAGACTACCTGAACTTGAAAACAATGTGCCATAAGGTCAGAATTAGGACCTCAATTTCGTGCACATACTCTGGTGTGATTCTCAGAATTTCTTCAATGTTTATTTCAAGATCTTGAGATTGATAGTTTATTTGCTCTCTCTGGTGTCAATAAAATTATGCCAATAGAAATTTTGACTCCTTAAAAGCACTTTTTTTCTAGAGGTGCAGCCCCTTGAGAGTTTATAACCATGCAACTCCATATAATTGTCAGGCATATGTATTGTTTTATATAAATTGGGAAGTGATTGGCTTCAGTTTATAGTTTCTGTTACAAAATGGCATAGGTTGTATCACCTCAATTTTGTATATTTTATCTGTTTATCCATTTCTACAAGACCTGTGTGATCTGTACTTTGAAGGAATAACCTCTATTTTGCACAGATGAAGCTTTTTGAATATTTTTTAATATATGCGATGTAGTCCTCAGTACTTGAGAGTTAGCAACTCACTCATCAGCCCATCACAGTGTAACAATAGAAACCTGGCTAGAGGAAGCGGCTGCTGTTTATTACCTGAAACGTGACTAGAAGGGATTGTATGAATCAAAAGGCAGAAAAGGGAAAATGGTATTGGGAAGCTTCTTCCACCAACAGAATAATATATAGACTTCATTTAAGGGATTAGCATCCATAACAGTTGCTCTCTCTATGTCACTGAGGAGAACCGTGGGAAGAGGAGAGCAACTTATTTATGTGACAGTGCAATTCATCCAGTATGCAAACAGAAGGAAACAAATATATGCACTTTCCTATTTTTCCCCATAAATTCATCACTCTTTCTGACACCACCCCTTGCTTTATGTGAGAAGCCTGTGTTGGAAATTTCATTTTTTATTCTTTCTCAAGCATAAAACTTGGATGGTTAAAGGTTCTGCTCAGCAGAATATGCCTTAGACCTCAAGAGTTAGAAGTGATCCTGTTCTTTTCCAACCCAGGTGGTGCAGGAACCCTTTGAATCTATCCACAGCAGGTCAGTGGTCTGCCAAAGGAGAAAAGAGGGGGTTTGGGAAAGAGGTCCCCTTTTGCTTGCTTGTAGGCTCCAGTGGATCTACAGAAACATTCACTCAGGAGGTAAAGGAGGACTACATCACGTAATCCTCCTGAGAACTAATAGCTGCTCAGTAGTAGGGAAGGGAGAAAGATTTAGTGGCTTGATAGCTCTGGTTTCTCAAAACACTGCCATCTTTGAGATTTTGTAAAAGCCTAACGTGGCATAATCAATCCTCTTCCCTGCCATGTGCTGTGGTAATGCTTGGTTCTCTGCTCAGGGCCATGCTGAAAGCAACAGTCTCACTCTCAGTAAGCTTCAAAATAGATTGCTCTAATAGGAGTATAACCTTGTTTTCTAAGAAACCATTCGCAAATTCAGGAGAATGTCCTGAAGGTTTGGAAAGCTTCCTTTCTAAAGATTTTCCTGTTTTGCTACGGTACACTAAGGAATATCAGAGTGGGAGGTTCAGGCTGTAGAATAGAATAAGTTTGCAAGCTCCGAGTAGATTAAAACCTGATTGGTAGTAAATGAGTCCAGAAAGAAAGAGGGAAAAAAACCAAACCAAACCAAAACAAATAAACTATTTGTAAACATTTAAGGTCAGTAGCAATAATAACTCAGCAGGAGCTGTGTCTAGTTTCAGCTTCCACTTGCTCAGAATCTGTGTCTAATCAGTGACTAACATTGCTAAGCCCTGGAAACCTCATTTGCAACAACACAGCTGCAAAGGAGCTGGCACAAAAAAGGCAAGCTTAGAAGACAATGGAGTTTATGCTTAAAACTTTGGCTTCCACTTGGATTGTTGGATCATTTTACACCAATCTAGTATTCAGGTCACAATTTGTTAATGGTGATAGCAATAAAAAAAAGCCCTCTTTTGTTTTTGATGATGGTTTCTTGCAAACAAGCCATTTTACATCTATGGCAGTGAGGAAAGAGATGCCAGGTAAGCAGAAAGCTAATTTGCAGCCAGAAAAGTTACTGTAAGTATATGGTTCCTGGAATGGTGTTACACTCTTTACTTCTTGCTTGTTGATTATGTGGAGCTCTACAGCCAAGAATACTGAAATTGCTCTTCTTTTCTGCTGGGACCCACACCTTAATGTCCTAATTTTTCATCTGAAGTAAACTCACATACCAGTATAGGGACTTGCAGAAAGGAAGCACAGATTATTGAACAGTGCTGTGTGTCCTTGATCACCACTTAGTTCCAAGTTTTAAACGTGTAGAAAGGAGTCAGGTAAAGCACTGTACTAGTTTTGTCAGGGATAGAATTGATTTTCTTCATAGCAACTTGCATGGTTCTATGTTTTGGGCTTGTGACCAAAACAGTGTTGATAACGCACGGATTTTTAGCTGGTGCTGAGCAGTGCTTGCACAGCATCAAGGCCTTTACTGTTCCTCACACTTTCCCACCAGTGAGTAGGCTGGGGGTGCACAAAATTTTTGGAGGGGACACAGCCTGGACAGCTGACCCCAACTGACCACAGGGATATCCCAGACCATGGGACATTGTGCTCAGCAGTAAAAGCTGAGGGAAGATGAAGGAAGCGGGGACATGTGGAGTTATGGCGTTTATCTTCCCAAGTAACCGTTCCACATGATGGAGACCTGCTTTCCTTGAGATGGCTGAACACCTGCCTGCTGATGGGAAGCAGTGAATTAATTCCTTATTTTGCTTTGCTTGCGCATGCAGCTTTTGCTTTTCCTATTGAACTGTTTTTATCTCAACCCATGAGTTTTCTCACTTTTGCCTTTCCAATTCTCTCCCCCATACCATTGTGAGGGAAGTGAGCAAGCGGTTGTGCGGGATTTAGCTGCATACTGGGTTTAACCCACAATAAACATTTTTGTAATCTTCCTCAAGTTTTCTTGAACTCCTGTTTACACTTGGGGGCATATAAAAATGCTAGTTTTACTCTACTAAGCCTCTTTGGTGGGTTTTATCTCAATGCCTCTTTTGCGTTTATCCTGGATCTGTTCTCATGGTGAAGTTCTCCAAGGTGTTGCAGGTGAGAAGAGCTCAGAGCTGGAGATGATTTGTGCTGTAGATACAAATGACAGCTGTTAATTCTGCCGCTGAAGCACGGTGCCTAAAACTTGCACTTTCTATTCCTCCTTTTGACTTGTATTTCTCATTATTGCTAGCTAACCTCATCACTGGGGCAAGGATGTCCAAGCACAAGGGTAAGAGGATGGTTGTTGCGTTGGCAGTAGTGAGATGGCAGGTCCAGAAGTCCTTGCCATCACTATGAGGTCTTCAGTCTTTTTCTACCTCTTCTCCAGGGTGCTTAAGCTTGATTCCAGAAATCTGTGTCCCTGAAGGATAATGTGGGAATCATTTCTCCTGATCCCTTCCCAGTGCTGCTCTTCCCATTGGGCATTGTGGCCATGTGCCAAAACTACTTGTTTCTCAAAGAGTGGCATACTCCTTGTGGAGATACCTTTGGCTTCTCCTAGAACAGAGTTTCACAAAGGTATAATGCTGCAGATCCTTAAAGGAAGTCCAAACAGTACCAGAACAAGCTAGATTTGGTCTAACATAAGAAATTAATAAAGTTAATGAACAATTAAACATCAGTACAAAAATATATAGTGAGATTTAACATCTAGTGATTGAAAACTCCAGTGAGGGTCTTTCCAGTGGATGTGCCCTTAGTCTCAAATCCCTCTCCCACAGCTGGCCTGCCACAACCAGAGTTCAGTGAACCTCAGGGTATAGATGAAGAGAGATTCTTTTCTGAGTTTGTTTGAGAATGACATACATATGAGGGATATATTACTGAAAAGATGCTGAGAAGCACGGTTATCATATGGGCCAACTAGCTGCTGAGACTCACATTTCTAAGGGAGAACAGTCTCTTGAAATTGCCTACTTAAGAAAAAAACAAAAAGGGATATCTGATATTGTTTTAAAGGGGTAAATTAAAGGGCTGGATAAGAATTGCATCTTTGATCAAGATGTAGCCGAGATGCTAAAAATGTTAGCCATATAGAGGGGTTAGATAACTACATTTTGCAGTACTAGCACACTGCTTTCTCAAAGGCACCCATGTCAATCTTATGCTTCCTGACTTTCATATTCCTCTGGCTCCCAGGTATCTAGTCCCATGGGAGAGCAGTCAATCAGGCAAAGACGCTGCTGATCTCATCTCCCCTAAAGTGAGATACCTTTGGCAATGACTCAAAGGAGCTGTAAGCTTCTTGGACAAACTGCTCCCACGGGACTTCATAGTAATAAAATCCCGGCTTCATTTATTCCTCCTGTGTTCAAGGAAATACACTGCTTATCATAGTTCATCCAAGATGAAGGATATAAGGAACTATCATCTCTGGAATGGCGTTTTAACGAAAGGATTAACCAATTGATCTGACTGTCCTTTTTGTCAGTTCCTCCTGAGCTGACATGAGGTTCACAATTGGTTCACACCAGGTTCTCAAACTTAAATGTTTTGGCTGTTTCTGTTAACAAGAAAAACAGTTCAGCTTGCAGTTTCTTAGTACTGGAAACTTTTTTCGCTCTTGGGGGATGTCGAGTAATAGAATGGATTTACGAAGATACCTCGATTAGCTTTGTCTTTGCTGAAAGGATGAAAGAGGA
>VYZM01002530.1:190580-204217 GCA_013398915.1 Dromas ardeola | reverse complement strand
AAATCCCTCTCCCACAGCTGGCCTGCCACAACCAGAGTTCAGTGAACCTCAGGGTATAGATGAAGAGAGATTCTTTTCTGAGTTTGTTTGAGAATGACATACATATGAGGGATATATTACTGAAAAGATGCTGAGAAGCACGGTTATCATATGGGCCAACTAGCTGCTGAGACTCACATTTCTAAGGGAGAACAGTCTCTTGAAATTGCCTACTTAAGAAAAAAACAAAAAGGGATATCTGATATTGTTTTAAAGGGGTAAATTAAAGGGCTGGATAAGAATTGCATCTTTGATCAAGATGTAGCCGAGATGCTAAAAATGTTAGCCATATAGAGGGGTTAGATAACTACATTTTGCAGTACTAGCACACGTCTTTCTCAAAAGGCATCACATTCATCATTCCTTCTCAAGGCAGCATCCTCAGTGGCTGTGAGGAAGCACAGTGTGATCACCACTGTAATTCTTAATTTGGACCTCAAAGAAAATGGAATAGTGAGGAAAATTCTAATTCTAGATGCTCTTCTCAAATTGCTATAACTCTTAAACAGAGCTGTGGCATAAGTGTATGTGCTCACACATCTTCAAGAAACTGCCCTTTCACTGAGTGACCCAGAATCTCAATTATTCTAATCCCCCCTCACCCCCTCAAAACCAACCATCAATGAAATGCCTTTGTAAAAGTACTTTCCCTATGGATTTACTTTGGTTGATAATTTATTGGTCTGAAAAAGAGTTGAGACAGAGAGAAATCAATATATACATTCCATCAGGCATCCAGATACTCTGTGCCACTAATGAAATTTGGTTTAAAAAAAACCCAAGCATGCTTATTAAATGTACAGTCTGCCCTGATCCAGCTTAGAGGGAACATGTATCAGACATCCTAACCTAAAGACTACCATTTTGAATCAGACTTATTATACATGGCCATATGTCATTTGATGGTGCCTGGTCCAGGATTTGTCAGGTGGGCAAAAAAGTTCACACCAAAAAGATAAGGGATAATGTCATCTTTTTCTCACAAAATAATAACTACAAAATAAATCAGAAAGCTTTATATTCCTGCTAGGATTTTTTAATAACATTAATGTTTTCAATTTTGACTTTTACAAAACGGACCATTCTTTCTATCAGTATAAATCTCTAATGCCTCCTTAAATGTTGTTAAATCCTTGGCCTTTGCACAATCCTGTGGCAATGAGTCAAATTCGAGTTCAGATCCACAAGCTCAGGACTAGTGGGAGCTGAAAGAAAAAGTCAGAAAAAGGAAAAAGAAAACATCACATAGTGCAATTCCTTTATTAGTTCATATCTATTTCTTTATCAAATAAATCAGTAAAAAGTTACTGGAACAAAACTGCCATGATCGTTTGTCCTGTTGGATATTGGGTCTTCCAGGTAACAGTTATTTATGAAAAGATTTAAATATCTGTATGAGTTTCATAGCTTGTGCTAGTCCACTGGGCTTCTTAAAGAGCAAAAAGTTAACCAATGTCCTAATGTACTCATTAAAAATATTTTAGGGTCTGCTAGACTTTCTGTACTTGTGATGCAAATCTTCAAGCCTTGTAGTCAGGGGAGCTTTTTTGGTTTTATACAAAGCATAGCTACAGTGTTTGCACATAGTATGTCTTTAGGAAGAAATCAGCTTTTTAAAACTAAATTAAAAATATAAATAAAATTAAAATTGATCAGGTGAAAAAGAGAAGCAATTACAGTATTCTTTGTTTTATTTTTGAAATCTTGTAATGACTTTAAAATGAACTATAGATTTGCCCAGAATAACTGCAAAACATCTTCTCATTTGCTTTACTAATTATTTAAAGCCATTTCACATTTTTTAAATTACTTCTACCCATAAATATGCAAAGTAGTGTTGGACGCAGTGTTAGAGGCTGAAGACAAGTAGATTGACATACAGCTAAACACTAAAATAAGACTTTGCTTCCAGGGAAAATATGTAACTTTTTATGCTTACTCAAATCTTTTATGTTGTTATACTAGCAAAAAAGTAAATTACCAGCCATTTTCTTATCTTAGACATACAACTCTGGCCTAAAATGCTCAAAATATGAACAGGAAAATGAGGTATGTATTTCATATTACAAAAACATCCTATCCAGTAGCAAAACCTGATGGAAATAGCCAGAAGGCTGGAACAAAGATCAAAAAAAAGCAGAATGTAAAATAAAATGCAAAAAGTTTTCTCTCTCATCATCTTATGTATGGGATGGGTGCTTTAGTAATCCAAAATTCAGACTTGCGGTCCTAGTTCTCAAGTTTCACTTCAGCTGGTATTTAAATTCTAGTAGTGCAGCCCTGCAGCGATGATGGCTAACAGGATCCTGGGCTGTGCCAGCATGGGCACGGCCAGCAGACTGAGGGTAGAGCTTGCCCCTCATTTGCTTGCCAGTTGTTAGACAGCATCTAGGAACTGTTTTGGGCCCCCAGTTCAAGAAGGTCACTGAAAAACTGAAGTTCAACAGAGGCCACCAACATGGTCGAGAGGCTGGAGCAGAGCAGCTGAGGAGAGGCTGAGGGAGCTGGGTTTGTGCAGCCTGGAGCAGAGAGTGTTTCAGGTGGACCTAAAAGCAGCCCCCAATGCCTACGTTATCAAGGAAGCAGGTATTTAGCGAGGTGAGTAGCAGAAGAACAAGGGACAGCCATCATAAATTGAAATAAGGGGAGGTTCTGAGTGTAAGTATGGAAAAATGTTCACTATGAGCATAATTACACAAGGGACCAGGCAACCCAAGAAGCTAAACATAAGAAGGAACTTCCACCTAAACACGAGGAGGAACTTCTTTACTTTGAGGGTGGCAGAGCACTGGAACAGGCTGCCCAGAGAGGTGGTGGAGTCTCCATCTCTGGAGACATTCAAAACTTCCCTGGATGCGTTCCTGTGCAACCTGCTCTAAGGTGACCCTGCTCTGGCAAGGGGGTTGGACTAGATGATCTCCAGAGGTCCCTTCCAACCCTACGATTCTGTGATTCTGTGATTCTGTGAAGCTTCATGATCTCTGTTGTCAGAGATCTCCAGAACACCAGTAAACAAAGCTCTGGGCAGCATGGTCTGAATTCGATGCTGACCTCATCTCGAGGAGACGCTTGAACTAGATGACCTCCCAATGTCCCTTCCAACATGAATTATCCTCTGAGCATCTGCTTCTAGGATCTGCTGCTTCTTTCAGGATTGCTGAAAAATATTCTGCTGCATTTTGCATAGTATTTCCTTAATGCATTAAGTCCCTGGACTAAGGATCAGAATTCAGGTTTCCCCCAGTCCCTTGGGGTTGCTCTGTACTCTTCAGGGAGTGGGACTGTTGTCCTAAAAGACATATTATGATAATTATGTAATTAAAGTCTGTGACTTAATGTAGACTTTCACGTTGATTTGCGTAAGAAATCATGGTTCTTCTTGACTTCCTAACTTCAGTTAGCATGATTGTATCATTTTAATATTGTTATTTGATGTTGCCTTCCTGTGTTCAGTTTCTATGTTGTTGAAACAGGAAAGCCTAAGACCAGATCTTATGGAATCCCCTGAGTGAATTGAAATTTGTGAGAGGCCATCATCTTCCTAGCACAGACCTTTGTCACTTCAGCTAATTAAAAGGGTTGTTTTGCTGGCAGCCACTAGGAGGTGATGACACAGTTTTTGCCACTGGGTTTTACAACGCTTTGCTGAGAGCAGAGAAACAATGACACTTGGAATAGTAATAAATCTCGCATTTGCCAAATGCTAAATCCATATGTCATAAACATGGTAGCATTAGTTTAATGAGAGTATGATTTTCACAGCCTAGCAGGATTTTGAACACTATATTTTTCTAACTTCAGTTTTGCAAACAGCGGGCTGATTTTTGCTGAAAACTTTCAGTAATACTGCTTCTGAGGCTCCATGGGAAATCTTACTTTGAATACTCCAAGTGTAAAAAGTAGGAACCAAATCCTAGGATTTTACAATGGAAAATTTTAGACAGTATAAGCAATACTGTCTCTACCTTTAACTTGAATGGTTAAACAGATGATGTGCCAGAAGATGGCATTCAATAACATGCAATACTGTTACGGAGTTTTGTGCTAGTTAAATACGTGCATGGACACTGTAGGTGACTTCTCCGCTGTGGGTTTTACATCTGCTCTTGACAATCTCAATTGTTAATGTTAATTACAATTTTTCTTTTCACTGACAATCTAGCTCTATCCTGGGTTAGGACTCTGTTATGATAAGTGTTTCATCTTCCCAAAATAAGGCATTAGGTGAAATAAAGTGAGAATAAGGGGGTGCAGGAGGGAATAACAACAGAACATGAACATTTCTTTTAAAGACTCATTCACCAGAGAGACATACAGTCTCAGTGGATGAATGTTAGTCCTAATTAGGACATTGTCAGTGGAACAGTTATTGTCCTAATCAGGAACTGTGGCAGACAGGTGGGTTGTTAGACAGGTTGTAAAGGATACATGGTGCATAATAAAGGCACCAGAGACCAAACGATGTACTGGTGTTGATCCTAGTGCTCTTTCCAATGCTGCCCTTTGCACTGAAATTTGGGGCTTATCCCTCTGATAAATATGCTCCTAACTGTATAACTATGACCGTGGAACACCTATGTTAACATACAGCACAATTCCACTTGATGCCAGGACAGCATAAAAAGCTTTACAAGAAGAGTGCTATTATTTTTGTCACCTGCAGAATATTAATGCAAATATTTATGTTGTGCCAATAGCTGTTAAGCGTTGAGTGGTTTATGTGCTGACCACTTGGACCCAGTTTTACAAGCTGTTATGTGCCTGTATTTCATTACAGGAAGAATGTAGGCACCTCACAGTAACAGAAAAAAAACCAAAACAAAACATTAAAATTGTTCCAATATCCATAGCAGTTGTATTTTTCATCACATGGTTTCCATAAGCAGAACTGTCTAAGCCTGGGTGAGCCATGATCCTGGGGGGCAAGAGACAGTATTTGTCTTCTACTTAATGTTGCCTGAGATTTTCCAAGGTCTCTTACAGCTAAGGTCTCCAATAGCCTAATCTACTCAGAGCTTGCTTAACATACATTAATAATGATAATTTCAGCAGTCGAAATGGTGAGAAAACTCAAGTAGTAATATGTGCTAGGGAGAGTGGATTTATGCTCTTTTTCATCCCGAGTGCAATTATACTATAGCTACCATGGTCCTGCACAGTGCTTACACTACTGAGTCACAGGTAACACTGGCGATGGAGAATTCTTTGTTCCTTCTTGTGAAATTGTGGGATTATTGCTACAAATTCCATAAGATTTATTTGTCTTCAGACAGAGAGAGTAAACAAGAGAAAATTAAGTTTTGTGGGCCACTGGTAACAAGTTGAGGAGTCCTGGATTCACAGGGATTCTTTTATTCAAACTTTACAGAAAGTTCCTGACACAGAAATATAGGAAGTCAATGAGTTAAAAAACTTGCCATAGGAAATACTATTTGTGTGTCTTTATTGTTTTCTCTGGTCTTCTTTCTCAGTGCACTTTGCTTCTTCCTGCCTTACTTACCTTTTACTTTTTTTTTTTTTTTAACCCTCTCTGTGTCAGAAATTATTTTTTAATAGGTTTAGGGTCTCATGTAATAATTGATATTGCCATCTCAGTTTGGCATTGAGAATACTACTAATTAATTTCTAACCACTACTGCAGGACAGTTCTTCTTTGTTACTCATGTTTAGCTTTCTTCTTTCTGCCATATTCATATTGTGCTGGATTAAGAAAGGAATATAGGTAGGGTGGACCCAGCAGAACACGTCTGTCTTTATCCTGATAGTGTTGCAGTGAACGTTCCCCATCCTGCCTGCTGTGCATAGAAGGGATGGGGACTTATTAGGAAGGCAGCATTTAGTTCGGGAAGGTTGTGGGCTTGGAAACATGTGGTTCACAGAGATTAGACTCCCGTATTCCACCTTGTGACTTGTGACTTTAACTCATCAAGTTAAAGCATTTCAGGTGCTTGCACATTTGTTTTAGAGTGGCACAACATTTGACAAATAAATATTTCAGGTAGGATCATTGATCGTGACTGGGAATATGGTTACATAGAAGCTTTCAGAGGTCATCTTCTGAACAAGAATGAATGAACCGAGGTGGACTTCTTTAATCCATCAAAATCCAAAAATGTTGAGACAGCTGGCCTTGTTTTATTAATGAAATTATTTCTCAAATTATTTCTGAAATCATTTCATGTTGTCCTTAGTTTGGTATGTGCTTTCCCCCTACTTCCCCTATTTCTCAGTACTACATTAATAAAACTGCTGCTTGGCCTTCTGTCCTCATGCTGAGACCTATGGGAAATCAGTAAATTGCCTAGCATGACACCAGACCATTCAACTGACGTAGAGGAAACCTTAGGTGACTTAGATTCAGTATACCTAGCTTCTGATACTTGATCTGTCTCACATCCATCAAAGATGATGTGCAGAGAGTGCGGTCTTGCAGACAGATGTGTCCAAGCTGGTGGAATCATTTTAGGAACAATGCTTCTGAGATAAATGACGCTGAGGGCTGAATGAGAAACCATATGTTGTTAGGATTATGGAAGGCAGACAAGAAACTGGGAGCCACTTTTTTAGTGAATTCTTAGAGACTTGTGCCAATAGCAGCTTGGAGCTGAGAAATACGAAGTGGAAGTAGGTTGATCTTCTTACTGAGACTGATATAATCGTGGGCATTAGTGGGGATGTGTCTAGAACTCAGGGTCCAGGTCTGGCATCCACTCAAGGAAAAAGGTTCAGGCAAATTTTCACACTGAGATGGATTCAGAGAAAAGCTACAAGGACTACCTAGTATCCAGAAAATGTGTCGTTACTGTTAGAGAGCAAGGAAATCCAGTCTATTTAATTTAGCCTCATGGGGTTTGAAAAGGAACTTATTAACAGTCTACAAGTGTTTTCTCTACTATCTGAAATCTTCTCTCTTCTTGGCATCTAAGTGTTCAGCCTAGGAACTCGAAAGTGTTTGTGTCCAAGAAGAGAAAACATTTCTGATATAGGACATCTTTTTAAAACAGGAAAGTAATAGGGCCAAGTAGGACGTCTGATTATCTGACGCTAAAAACAATCCAAACTTCAAGCTTGTCAACACTGGGAAATAATGTTTTTCAACCAAGACTGACTCTCAGTCATGATTTCTTAAAGTTGTGTTCTAAGACAACCGGAATTAATTCAGGATCGCTAGGTCAAATCTTAGATGGTTAAAGAATGATATTTTAATGTCAGTATTGCAAATACGTAAGTGATAAATACTTAATTTGTTAATTTCAATTTACCAGCTGTAAATACAAGGGCATATGAGCAGTTAGCTCTCAACAGACCATTACTTGTCACTGCCTGCCAATCACCCACAGGTGGCCCCATGGAGTCCTCCCCATTAATGCAGGTATTATTAGTGAGTAGTATATAACACCAGAAGAGTAAAAATTAAGTCCTGTATTATTTCCAGAGTCAATGGTCAGACGGACCTTTACACAGATGCTGACAACCTCACCCACTGTGGTTGCCAGACAGTTGTTACTCACATGCGTATTCGTTTCTGCATGGTGAAAAATCTGACATGTGGTTGTGAAGGTCCTTCTAGTGGCTCAGTTGCTCTGAGATAGGACGTTTTGCTTTGATGCAGATAATAAACAGCTGTTTACACAGCATGTTTGCACATGCTCTAATAGGATCACTTATTTGTGTTTTTTTTTTTCCTGCTAGTTGGACTGTGTTAACATCTGTCAAACAACAAATAGCAATACCTGAAATTTATGAATATTAATGAAGATGCTATTTTCATCATGGGAAGGATATGAAAGTAAGTCTCATAAAATGCTTTTTATTTTAATAACTTTTCTCGTTTGAGGATGATTACCGATTCCTCACATGATTTCTTCACTTATATGTACTTGTGAGAGATTTTATCCCTTAACTTGGAAGCAGAGTTAGCATTACTAACCACTAAAAGTTTTCATGATTTCTTAAGTCTTGAGGCCATGTGTTATGCTCATGCTGTCATATCTGACATCATACATTTCATTACGTAGTTCATGGACTTATTTGTGTCTTCTGACCGATCTAGAGCATATTTTTTGAGAAAGGTACAGCCAATCTGGTATGAAAGGTCTCAAGTGAGAAAGAAAACACTGCATCCATAACAAGTTGTTCCAGTGCTTAATCAACCTTGAAGTTTAAAAATGTGTATCTTAATTGCAGTTTGAATTTAGCTCTGCTTTCAGTCATTGAGTCTTTTCTAATGCCTTGATCTGAGAGTACCAAGTTAGAGTGCGTGGTGTGTGGCAATACAGTTGGAGGTACACCATAGCATCTCTATGCAGCTTTTTGGCATTGTTTAGGAAGTTTTAGAGTTGTAAGAACTCTTACCTACAAATCTGCCTGCAGTCCTAGTGCAGCTATAAATACCCTGTGGACAGTGGGTGACTAAAATGCTTTCTGGATGTCTTACGCAAATGCTTCACCATCTATACCATATTTCGCATGGACACTGTGGCTATCAGCCTCTGCCCAGTGTTTATTTGTTGCACATCAAGTAGAAATGTGCGGTAAGTGCATTAGCTCTTGCCCATTTGGAGCTTTACATGAGCAGTTTAACAATGTTCCTGCTTCAATGACTTTGATATAAAAGCCTGATTCTGTAATTCTTTGCTGCTATTCTAGGATGAGAACGGATACAAAAACCAGCAATGCAGGTATATTTTCTTGAAAATAAGTAGTAATTTAATATTGTGCACAGTGAAATTTTAAAATTATCTTACTGCTATGTAACAATTATGGCTTTCTAGAGCTGAGAGACCTAACGTAAGTAAAACAACAGCTCTTTCCTGTTCTCTTATGAAAGCTCTGGTATTTATTCCTGTAGCCTCTTTACATTTTTCTTTTTAGAGCAACATAATCTGTTTGTAGTATGCCATTTTTTTCCCAAAACTCTACTGAACTGCAATTCATGAGTCATTACTAAAGATCAGTTGACATTTTTCAACTTTTTAAAAATTAAAAACAGATTTTAAAATAGGATTTTTTTTGTTGGATTTTTTTTTTTTTAAATTGAAAACAGTATACATATATGCATATATAAATCTAGAAAAGGATTAAATAGATATTATTTATTTTTTCAGTCTTCCTTCTTACCTCATTCCGATCATTTGGTTTTCTGATAAGGATCCCTGGGAATTTTAAATAAATGCAGGAATTTATAATTAAAACCATTTTCCCCAGCACGTCTCTTAATTATATGCTTATTAACTCTGAAAAAAACATTTCTGGTCACTTTGGCCTTATTAATTGCATGACATCTAGACTGGTGACCATTACCTCTTTCTAGATCCCAAGTACCTCATGCCATATAAGAACATACCAAGGCAATGTTTTGCGAATAATTTGAGCGGATACTTTCAGCTGCCAGACTTTTTGGCATCTCAGCAATCTCCAAAAGTTAAACGTGTCTTCTATTTGAATAGAATTATCAGAAATATGTGAAATTTATATTTTTTTATGTATCCATGTTCCAATATGAGGAGTCCCATATATTGCTTCAGGTCATTTTATGTATCACTATACAACAATTCATAAGTACGGTGAAAAATTTATTAGGCAGGACTAGAGGCTTGTCTACAAGCCTTTCATTTTTTGGATTAGGGTAGGGTGTGAATTTTAAGTGTGAGAGCTATTTCTGTCCATGTGCTGACAAGTGAGGCTATGGCGGGGGGGGTTGGATATTTGGCCACAGTATTTCCTTCTAAAGCTTTTATAATTACGATATGCTGGGCTATAAAGATCTTGCACAAAACAGCTACAACTTGAATCAGTACCAAGACTGCTTTTTGTCTGCTTTTTAAAAATATATATTAGCTGATTACTAAAAGGAAGTAATATGAATGTCAAGATGTTGCAAGAAGGATATATGTTTCTACAGCACATTTAGCTGATGGCTTTGTCCTGTAACAAAGACAGGGTACAGTTGGAATTATCTATTACCTGGAGACATTGTAATTCTTTTATTATTCTGGGATAAACCATAAATCAGTCTCTTACAAAGCATGGAAATGATTCATAAAGAAATGGAAGAACCTATTCTTTTTCTTTTTTCTTGCATTTTATAACAAAAGAGCCTGCAGAGAGATGTGTTTTGCAAGACATTTTTAAATCTAATATATTATATCTCAGTAATATGTTATGATGGTGCAGTTTTACCCTACTTCTCAAGGTTGTAATGAAGCTTATGGAGTTAAAAATCTCATATTTCTAGGTTCAGTACAAAGGTCAGGCAATATGATAGGGACCTACAGCAGACTCGGATCAAAAGTACTGCTTGAACAGTTTGTTTGTTGTTGGGTTTTTCGTTTTTCTTTATTAGCTGGTCTGTGGAAGCATGGTTCAACATTTTACAGCTTTTGACCTTTCCTCTCTTCGCAGCTTTGGATGTCTCTGGTAACCTTAAAGAACACATTATAGTTGCAAGAATCTTGAATTAGATTCTTTCTTGAAATAGCAATGCAATCTGGGCTAATTAGAGGAAAATTAATGGCTTTCAGGAAGAATTTCAGTCAGCACCATGTTGTGTTCAAAACGGACGTCTGGTTCTAGCTTCACTGGAATTCAGCAGGAGCTGGGAGCATCTCAAAGGTGCCCTGAAGCTGCGGGTTACCAGCTCTGGAATTAACAGGCAAATCCACTGCTAATGCCAGAGGAGAAAGAGCAGCTGCTGAGGAGAACCAAGATCTCCTGTGTTCTCCTGGGTATGGTGACTCCAACACCCAAACACAAAGTCATTACTCTTTGGGTGGACTTCCAGTGAGCTCTGAGTAATGCAGGATGCAGTACTGGAAACCAGGTGAGGTGGAGATTCAAGACACTGCTGATTGGAGGTGTATCTTGCAGTTGTGGAGGATAGCACCCATGGAGATAATAACTTCATAGTGCGCTGGGAATAACAGTAAGACAGTAAGAGTGACCTAGTGTGTTTTCCCTGAGTTTGTCCAGCTCCCAGCTTCAGGCATTTGCCTCAGGGATAATGCAATCTGTTTTGATACTGCAGTGGTAGTCACCAAAATAAAGACACTGTCAGGAATCACTGCAAACTTCCAAAAATAATAGCTAAAACTGCCACACTGTCTTGCAAAGAGTTGCTTCCACATGTCTTGGTGTTAGTCTTAGCTGGTTTTGAAAATTTTGAAAAAATGTATCACATTCTTGATGGGCACTAATCTCTGGCTCTCAACTGTAGTCAGGCTGTGTGCTTGAAGCAGACATTACATTGTATGTAGAGTTTTGAGATGTCTTCGTTAAAGGTATATTTGTCTGTTGCATGCACGAAATGACTTCTTCAGAAAATATGACTGGATAAATTTCAAAATACTGGCTGTGGCTACACAACCTGCCCTCAGCAAAGAGTAATACAGGAAGAAAACTGTCTTTCCTAGTTTTCTAGAAGCTAAAGACCAATAAACTGGCACAATTGTCTCACTGATTTCAATGAAGAGGAGCGCTGACAGCAATAAAAGGACCCTACCTGCATCTCCTGTGACTCTATCTCAAGTGAAGGAAGACGGCATCAACTTACTCTTTTACTGTAGTAAGACTAGGCAGTGACTTGGCAGAGTACCTACTGCTTTCTTTTTTATTATTTTGGTGCTAAAATGAATTTTACAAGTCAGAATTTATTTTCCTATTAGTAACATAACTTTGTAATAAGGAGACAAATAGCTTAGTTTTCATAAAAAGCAATGATGCATCTCTAAAATTATGTACAAAGAACTTACACTGACTAAATGTCTTTTTTTGGTGTTATGTGTCAGCTTTCATTGTGTTGCTCTTCTCTTTGTCTAAATTGACTGAAATTACTTTTACCCATATTGTATAATAAATTTCAAAATAATCACATTTTGCTACAGCATTTAGTGCCAAGTACTTTTCTGCACAGTGCAGGCTCTGTTTTTGTAAAAACTATGTCCCTAGCCACCTGGCATCTCATTCTTAATTCATGTGCATTTAGTTACAGCTGGCACAACAAGAAGAGTTTTCCAAGGACACGTTTAGATTACTTGGATGATTTTTTTACGTTAAAAGATATAATTTGAAATGGGAACTATGCAGGTATGTACTCTGAAAAAATGGATGTAGGATCCTTCAGTCAGAAAGTTCTCAAGTTGTACAAATTGGTCAGGTTGCTGGGTCTAAGGCATTCATTTATTCATGACAGTATTCTGATATTCTTTAAAAAAAAGCTAAAGCAGAACTTGAACACACACTAATGATTTGCAGTCAAGTGGGGAGTGTAAATTTGTGTTGTTCACTTGCAACACAGTATGAGTAAAAAAAGCACACGTCTAGACTAGAGCTTGTGAAAGAGGCTGCATTTACAAGGAGAGAGATGCAAGAAAGTTTTAAGTGCTTCATAAGTCAGAGAATAGAATAAAACAAAATTAATGGAACTAGAAAGCAGTCACACTTCTGTAGGTTTCTATGCTCATGCTACAGTATTATAGTAATAAGGACAGAAGTAGTAATGGTAACTGTATACAAGTGAAAACGAGAGTGAAAATCTGCAATGGAATGCATTTGCAAAAATGGACATATTTGAAATCATAAAATCAGCCTGAAGTGTGAAGATGAGCAAAGAAAGGTAGGATTTCCTGCAAATGCCTTGTAAGGCATTGTTCTGACACTTCCCCCATGCAGGCAGTAACCTAAAAACCACATTATGCCATAACGATTTGCTTTGTGCTTCAGTATAATGAACCTCAAATTATCAAACCTCCAAATTAGCAAATAACCATTCCAAGCAATATTTTGAATGGAAAGTAGAATACCTTTTCAGTTGGGGGGTGGATTTTTTTAGTTTGAAATGACACATTGAATTAATATATACATTACTAAAACATCTCTCAATTACTGCAAACGAACACTCAATGTGATTTTTTTGCACCCGGTACTTTTTATATATCATTTTTAAAACTATCTATCTCCATATCAATTTCTCCACTTAGTTGCATAGATGTAACCCAGAAGTAATACAGCTAAAATTAACAAAGCTGGTCCACTGTAAAGCCAGCATAGAAGACTGAGGAATTAAATTAGGGAGCCCCTTTCTCTTCCATGTTATAATGGAGTAAAACCACTCCAAACCTACTGGCTTAACTGGAAATCTACGTCATTTACATGAATATGAATAGAGAGTAGACAATTTGTTTTTATTTTCAATAGCCATGATAACTGAGGCCATATGTCCTACACTTAAAACATATGCTCTCCATAACTCCTGTCCATACAGAACTGGCATACATAAATTGCAGATTACAGTTCCAGCAGAAGTTAATTGCCTTCTGCCTTCTCTTTTTCTACTGAAGTGGTTTAAGGGAACAAAAGGTTTAGTTCAGCATTTTGCCAGTTACAAAACTGATATGATTAATTTCAAAATCTTGAAAGGAGGCAAAAGGTAAAACTGAAAGGAAATAAAAGATGGTGCTGCCTGTTCATCCGAACACAAGACTCTCTTATCTACAGTACTAGCTATAACCTCTATTGTATAGGTGCTACTACAGACCTGGGGCTGTGATTCGCAGTCAGGTTCTTAAATTTAAGAACTTAAATTTAAGCTGACCAGCCAG
>VYZM01002530.1:161729-175569 GCA_013398915.1 Dromas ardeola | reverse complement strand
TATTCTATTCTATTCTATTCTATTCTATTCTATTCTATTCTATTCTATTCTATTCTATGGAGCAGCTAAATCCCAGGCAAAAGCCACAAGTAGGCTGTTGAGGAGTACAGCCTTGACTAAAGAATCCTGAAAAACCAGAAATACTGTAGCTTGCTTGTGGGCTGTTTGTTATCAATGTCAAGTCTACAGAGCCAATTAGATATACCTTTTAGTCTGTGTCCTGTTTGATGGGAGGCTGTTTATCAGCCAGCAGAGACTAAATGCCAGAAAGACCTGTTGTGAACAGCGGGAGTGAGAAATAGGAGTCTCATTCTACATCCTATCTTTCTTCTGGGCAATACCTACCTACTTTGGCCACAAATACCTTCTTGACCTTTTGACANATCTTCACATGATATTTTTTTTTTGTATAAAAATGCCCTGCTACTTCTTAACATTTAGAATTTCTGGGGTGTTCCAAGTTCAGCTGCATTTCAGAATTTTTCTTTAAGATATTGAGATAGNTCTTTGTCTCTTTATCTGCTCTTTCTGACAGAAGCCAACAGACGTTACATGATGATGGCTGGAGGAGGCATGCTTTTCTCTAGATTCTTAAAGAGAGTTCACAGGTCTAGCTAAAGATGTGGAAAACTGGATGTATGTTGAAACCGAGTGCTTCTTCTGGCATCCAGGAAGCACCCAGGTTCATATTTCCTTTACTGCTGCCCTGGACACATGCTAGGGCACTTCTGAGCCCTTGCATATCTATTAGTCCTGTTTGCTTTCATGACACTGGAGAATCAACAACAGCAGAAATGTCATTACAACGCTAGATTTCTAAACGTAGAAAATTTAAGTAGGAAGGGACCCTCTGGAAGCTATCTAGTCCAGCCTCCTGCTCAAAGCAGGAGTAGCTTCAAAGTTAGGCTGGGTTTCTCATGTTGTTGTCCAACAAAGTATTGAAAATGGAGATCTAAGTATTTGAACCAAGTATTTGAAATGGAGATTCCAAAACTTCTCTTGGCATGCAGTGTTTAGCCACTCTGATGTAAATAATTTTTCCTTACTTCTAATTGGCATTCTCACTGTTGCCCCTTGTTTTCACTTCTGAGGACTTTAAAGTCCTCTGTAGGTGTCACTTGAGCACCTTGTGGTGGAACAGGCTCTGCTATTTGGTTAAAGTGAGGTGCAGGGAGTTAAATGACTTGTTCAAGACCAATCATCAACTAAAAGACAAAATCCAATGTCAAGTTATGTAATTATCCAGAAGATAAATGGACATTTCTCAGTCTTTTATAAAAGAAGGGAATCAAAACAATCAAGAAACTGCAACACAAGAGTGACTTTTGTTTTTCTTGAGACATCTGTGATTACTTATGGTAAGAGTTGCTCAAAGTGTAGTTGTCAAACCAAAAAAATGTTTGAAATGTCAGCTTTTCTTTTGTTTACTCTGGAATAATTTCCAAACCATTTCCATAAGCTGAGAATATATTTGGTATTTGTAAGTATTTGCTAAGTCTTTCAGACTTAACAAATTGGCCAGACTGCAATTTGTTTCTGAACTGTTCACCTCACCTTTTTACTTCTGGCAATGTCTGGTTGTTTTTTCTGTCTGATGGCTGTCAAACTTTGCAGACAGTAAGATAAGACTGGCAAACAGACTGTAGTGAATAGGAAGGCAGTGACATCCATTGCAAATTCCTGAAAGTGCCAGGATTCACAAACATATTCATGAATGTTTGGCTGTTATCTGAACACCTTCTAACTGTATGTAGAATTATTCCATAAATGCACTAAACAGAAATCAGTCTGGTTTTCATGGTCAGTATCATAACTGGCACCAGCAGAGTACTCGCTTGAGGTGCTGGCTGATCCTGGACTTCCTCGGAATGCAGCTCAGCCAAAGTTCTGAACAAGGTGAGAAAAGGGCTTGAAATTTTCTCTGGGAAGACAAGGAAAACGCTGATAAAGAACTTGCTCGAGAATATCCAGGAAGCATCTACCAGATCTGGAAACTTAATTCTACTGATCCCAGCCCAGAGCCTTTGCAAGTAATTTCAGATGCAAGTTGTGTTGTCCCCAGTTTTTAATAGCTTTCTCCACAACAGTACACCAGTTCTATTTACAAAAATAAACACAGTCAACAGATTTCCTATGGATTGTACCTAGCTTGCTGAATTTGTCAGACAGTATGTTAGACTCCACAGTACAAGCCATCAGTTTCCAGTCATTTACCTTCAGAAGTAAATTAGTATTGCCTTATTTTTTTTTTTTTTTTTTCCCCAGGGAATAGGAAGGAAGCATTATAGCTGCACTTGCTGGGATAGGACAGAGATCAGTGGTAAAACATTAATGCTTCCAGGCAGGGCACTTAAAGGCAAACAAAGGCGCTTTTCAGTCTTTTAGATTGGAGTCCAGTGTCATGCCTCATAAGTCCCTCAGGGTGGGGCAGACATTCTGCTGCAGAGCTGAGGCTGAACACAAAATACCAGAGAGGTATTCACAGAAAATGAGTGAAGAACTGGCAGTAAAAAAAAAAAAAAATCTTCACATGATATTTTTTTTTTGTATAAAAATGCCCTGCTACTTCTTAACATTTAGAATTTCTGGGGTGTTCCAAGTTCAGCTGCATTTCAGAATTTTTCTTTAAGATATTGAGATAGTTTGAAAAAATAATAATAATAAAAAAACCAAACAGCACTGCATACATTTCTGTTGATTTCCTTCTTTCTGATGAGTACTGCAATGTAATGGTTCTGTCCTGCACAGCCAAGTGCGTAACACACACAGTGTAAAAGCCAATAGTCATTTGGTAAAAGAGAAAACCTCCTGTTCTTTTGGTTGGAAATGTCATAGTCAGAGCACCTTCAGGTCCTGATTCTGTCACATCTGCTGCAAGATGGGGCCTAGAAGTTTAATTTTTATTACGTCTACATGAATTCAAATTCTGTGAAGAATTTCAGCTGTGGCTAAATTTATTAAAACCTAATTCAGAACTTTATTTTTTTTTGTTCCTCCAGCAGACATGAACACATACACTAAACTAAAGTGCAGTTGTTTTAATTTCTTTCACATTAGAGAGCTAAGTCCAAAATCAAAACAGAAGTCTAAGTGAATTCAAGCTTTGTCCACATAAAAATCCTAAATTAGGGGTTGCAGAATATAAACAAGAATTTCATTTCCTATTCATACTAAGAATGCTGACGAGTAATATAACATAGTTTCAATGTGGAAATAATATTTTTCAGGCTGTTAATATTTATTTGATATTGTGCAAAGTCAGACATCACAAAGAAAAGATATTTGCTGTCTAGGTCACAAACATTTCCAGGCAGTAGCAGAACCCCGGTTCCTCGGTGGTGCAAAAGCTGCAAAAGCTACAAAATCAAGCCCGAGCCAAAGGATGTTCTAAATCAGCAATATCAGTTATAGGTCACTTAACAGCTTCTGTTGTCAAGATGAAAGAGGTCTGTGTCACACAGGCATGCATACACAAGCACAAGTGTCATGTCATCATAACCTCTTTATATGCTATGCCTGGAATGAAGAACAAATGTACCCATATTGTATCCTTTTTTCCCCGAGAAAAACACAAAGGGACCAGAGAGACTCTTAAGTGAGAAACTGTTACCACTGCTAGGTAGATTTGACTTTGCACTCTGTGTTTCTTTATCATTAGATTAGTCCTATCACTAGGATAAATAGTTTGTCTCTCTTGATGGCTTTTACACCTTTCAAATATTTGTAGATTTATTTCCCCACGCAGTAGTCTGTAAGCCAACCTATACATATTTAGGCATTGTAATCATTCCTGTACGAAGACATGAGAAATGAGAGGCATCACGCTGCCCTAGGTAAGGCTGCTAACAGAGTACTGATGTATGGTGACCCACATAGAGAAGGTCATCTAATGCACAACACCTGCACATTTCTGCTTATCATCTGAAACTGAAATGCCTGCGATTTTCCCACTCTTCTCCACCCTGTCTTCAGCTCTAGGTTGCTCTGTTATTAAAGGCAAATAAATTACACTCCTTGGTATTTTGAGCTGGATTTGTTTTCTTTTTAATAAAGATTTCCAGCCCCAAATACCAAGGGTGTTTACTCAGGATATGTTGTGTTGTGCCTCCTGCTCTCTCACTGATGAGGAGCTGCCTTCAGCAGAGATGAAGCTTGGGAGGGAATACTATGCAAGAGCAATTTTCCTGCAGACTGCATTCACTGTCTCCAGCTTCTGGCAAAAAAAAAGGAAAGAAATGGAGCAAATGACTGGCCAGGGAAAAGCAAAGCATCTCAGTTGCTTGTCTGTAGCCACCTGGCTATCACAGCAGGCAGAAAGCTTAAAAAGAAGAAAAGCAAACAAAATCAAGCAGGAGAGATTGCTGAGAAGTGAGGGAGCTGGACGGCATAGGTAAAAGCCTGAGCCTCTGGCTGTTAGTCAAAGGTTAGGCATGTTGGCACCTGCTGCAGATCAGCTAGTGGAAAAGAAAACCTATCACTCTAATTTACAGCTTGAGGAAATGTAGCAGGCACCATCAGGCTTTGCATCATGATGTCTGGAGCTCTGGTTTTGATCAGCTTCCATGTCACTTGTGAGCAAGCATGCTGTTATCGGTTTGTAATCCTTGTGTTGTTATTTGTAGCTCTTCCATGGGTCTGTTTTGTAGTCGAGTAAGAAGCTCTGGGGTCATCACCTTGTTTCTGTATATTTGTATATTTTCTATACAGCATCTGACAGTCTTTCAAGTGCTGCACAGCTATGAAAAATAATTAACCTGGAGACAACAGTAAACTCATTTGTAAGCAAGGGTAAAACTGAGGAAGGAGGTAGAATCTCACTTTAGAACAATTTCACTGGTTGTGACAGATATAATGTTCCCATTTCTCAGCTTTGGCACCTATTACAGGCATTGGTGTTGTCCCATGGCATGCTACAGCTGAATAAGGCCTAGGGAACTACAAGATGTATATCTAGTAGAAACCAGAAACATCTTCTTATTACCTGCTTACAGAAAATGGCTAATCCAGACAAAGTCTTTCTTCCTTAATTCTCTATGGCATAATCACCATCCACAGATAACTGACTCCCACATCTAGAATTCTAGTTTCAGCTGAGAGTGAAAGTTACAAAAGATTTCTAATGTAACCCTTCAGATATTATTTTGCAATCTGTATTTTGTGGCATCATAGATTCCTTTATAGTTTAGTTACTTGAGCAATTACCTGTCCAGGATATTTTCCCTCTTATTCGAATTCTCTCATTTGATTATCACCCAAGCAAGTAAAACAACTAGCGGTCTGTTCAGTAGCCACAGCTTACCCTCTTTTTCTTTTTTCCTCTCAGCTTGCTGTAAATCAGCTAGTGTTGTTTTCAGTAGAGTTATAGTAGCTTAAAAGAGGTGCACTGTCTAGAATCAAGTTCACTGTTGCACTGATACCTTTTGTAGGAGAAAACTCTCATTTTCTTCTCAGGATCTACTGCATGTTCATTTAGATATGCTTCTCTCAGCTTAAATTACTGTTTCAATCAGCTGAAGGTAGTGATGAATATATATAGATTGCCTAACATTGAGCTGCGCTTGTTTTTGGAAAAAGTTCCAACCAAAAATACTTGCCCAGATTTACTCAGAATATTTTATGTCATGCTGCTTTTATGTACACATCTATGACAGGTATAATGTTATTAAATACATATTCTGCATAGCATAAATCAGGAAAGGAGCTGATGGATGTCAGAGAAGCATCCACAGGAAAAAAACAACCCTAAAAACTGCAGCAGAGAAAGGAGGCGAGCAAACAGGAAAAAACCCCATGAAATCTGAGAGTTTGGATACACAAACAAACTTTTGAGTGTCAGCAGGTCTGTGTTAACTGTCCGTGTGTGTGATCTAACCCTCAGCAAATGCAAATAGTGTTTCACTAAAAGAAGGCTAAGCCTACTTGAATTAACTTGAAGCATGAGATCATACACATGGATGGTCAGCAAAGATTAGCTGATGTACAGATTTTATTTTTTTTTTCCTTCCCTGTTTACTTATTAGGGTTTTGCCTCAAAGGTAACTGACACTGAGATGACTTAAGAGTTTGCCTTCTGCAGTTGTACGGGCGGTTTAGCTGCAGCTGATCAGCTCCAGATACGCTGCAGTTTGTGACCTGACATGTTTTGGGTAAGATCAGTACCGGTTTACTTCAGGTTGTTCCTGCTTATGATTTGGAGCTCAGCATCTGTGTGGGTGCCATGTGAGGAGACCGTTGAGCTCATCTAATAGCTTCTTCCTGCTAAAAGTGTTGTTTTTCCTGCTCCTCGCAATGTACTCCTGCCACTTGACTCTGCTCTGGCATCGCCTGACACTTTGACAAGCCAATTCAGCTCACTGGGCTGGCAGAAAATGAACCAAGCAGAAAGAATGGAATATTTTTCTGTTGGCTTAATGAACAAAATTCAATCAGCAAAGAATCTGCTGAGTACAAGTAGAGCTAGTGCAGCCAGAGAGAAGAACAGGATCATGGAATCAGGAGAAGGCCAGAGGATAGTGCAACTCCTTTTAGCTGATAAATCAGCTCAGCCTGTCTTGTTGAACTGCATGGTGAGTCGTCAAGAAGCATGACAAAAGAAAGGGAAAAAATCCTCTTTTTGCTGCTAGTTGTGGACACTAAAAGTGGAAAAGCACTTTGGAAACTGAGGCTTAGCAGCCGCTCATCTTCCAGAACTTGATCAGGAGCAATGCACAGGCTGTGTTTGGTTTAACAGAGTTGCAGCAAAACACCAGTTCAAGTCCCCACCACCAGAATAAGCTCCCTGGTAGTCAATGAGGTAATTTTCTTTTACTAACAAATATAAACCATGTGGCTTAACAGGTGATTGCAGTACTAAAAATAATAGAAACTCCATACATACATTTTAGGAAGTATTTATTGTTGCCCTTTTTAACTACTACAACAGTCTGTTTCTTGGAGCGACAATCACAAGGCTGGGCAAATTCCTTTCCTCTTCCTGGCTTAATCTTCATTCACTGCTTGAGTTTATTACAATTTCCTGGGTAGGAAGGTCTGATTCACTCTGAGCTGGTTTCCACTAGCTGTTCCTGCTATGAACGTAGCACAGCATCTCCTGTGTTGGCCACACCAAGTAATTGTGCCTCCTGCCTTTCCTTACCCTGTTAAACCACACTAGCAAACCCCTGCAGCTCTGGTTTTGTTATTTCAGCCCTTGGAAACATACAGACAGTACTGAAACTAAGCACTTTTCCATCTCAAATGATGTTCATAAGTAGTTTCTTCTCTTGCCTCTCGAATTACAGAATTCCTGTAAAGAGGTTTTTCTGTCTCATATCTTTCAGAAGACCTTTGTACAAACCTCTGACCTTTTTTTCCACCATCTGCTAGAGGTGCTAACTTTTGCACTATACTGTTCATCTTAGATTAGGCACCTCAGTCACATTTAGGCAGCTGGTTGACCATGATGTCTATGCGCTATTCTAACTAGAAACTCTACAGCATGACTCCTTCTTAACAGAAATAACTTCCACACAATAGCCCAGCATATCTAAATCAAGTTTGCCTCAGGCCTGGTGACTGATACCTTCTATTTATCTCTTCACTCAACCACATGTCAACAGAGCATCCAGCCTTGTTTCAGCTTCCCTCCCTTCTGCTGTTCCTGGAAGGGTTTGCTTTCACATTTGGCTTTAGCTATCAGACTTACACTTTCCCCCTCAAAACACTTTGACAACACAAATCTTACACTACCTTGCAATTCTTCTCCTAGAAATGGTATCTTTTAATAACCAGATTGCTGTTTCCAGTTTTGTTTGCTTTAATAGCTGGATTGCTAAATTCTCTGGTTTACACCATGAGAAGGAAGCAGTGCAGACAAAAGAGATGAGAGAAGTAGGTACACATTAGTAGCAGAGAGCACCTGCTTGTGAGAAGCCAATTTTGAATAAGGTTAGTGGGCTTTAACTTGTTTTTCCAAGCAGGATTAAAATCAGCCTGAAAAGGGTCTTTCAGTGTCCTGAGCAGAAGAAGTTGGAGTTTCAAATTACAGCAAATGCAAAATAAAAATCACACAGCTTTTTGAATGTGATAGGCACTCCCCAAACTGGAAAAACTTGGGTTGAAATAATCTACAGCTTTGTAAATGCTTTGTAAACATACTCGATATTCTTGGATGACAGAACTTTGCTTTTGCTTTACATACACCTTTCCTTTTTAACTTTTCCTTAGGAGAAGTCTTTCTTTAAACTTGCCTGAATACAAATTACTTCTGTTATGGTAAAAGAAAAAGAGTGGTATTTTTGGTCCTATTAAATGATATTCACGTTTTTAAATGATGTTTATGTGGGAAAGTCACACATATGAAAATCCATTTAGCTTTTGAAAGAAAGAGTTTGATGACCTAAAAAACTCCTCCTTTGGAGATCAGAATTGAACTTGTTATGTATCCAAGATTCAGAAGTGACAGGGTTAGAGAGGAAGATACGTTTCGATATGGTGCAAAACATTAACTAAAGCCAAAGCACGTAGCACTATCTCCAGAAAAACTTCTTGTTATAGTGTCCGTTGACTGTACCTTAGAAATTAGTTGTCTCAGACTCCTGAAGTAGAATTTTACCTGGATTAAGAAATAGCCATTTGCTATTTCCCTTCTTAGACTTCTGCAGGTAAGTGTTCAATTTCTGAGAAATAGTCAATGTTGTTTACCTCAGGACTTCACAAGTTCCATCAAAAATATTCTAAGCTAGCTCCTAAGGTGCTGCAAATTGGCATAATTACACTGAGGGGAAAAAATATATATATATATACACACACACACACACATATATATATGTATATATGACCAGTACTGATTGATTACCTTCTCTTTTAAAATACACTTGGCTATTGCCATATGTTTGATTAAGGAAACAAATTCCTTATAATTGATTTCACATTTCTCCCAAACATCCTTATCTAATGCAAAAACCTATCTAACTCTATCCAGGACCAGATCCAACAGTGCTTGCTGGACTAATGACTGAACTCCCATCAGCTTTAGCGAACTTAGAAATAAGCCCATGAAAACTAATAGCTGATTTCTTAAATAATTATAATTATACTAAACAGGTACTTTTTTACCCATTCTGTGTATATCTCATGTAATTTTGTATCAGATTATTATAATTCTGCGGCACATTATGATTTTATTAGGAAAAAATGTATATATTTTTCATCACTGGTTTCACTTTTTCCCTTAATATCGTCTGGGGGTCAGGGCTGATGCAAATGTCTGCCAACTTTTTTTGCTTTAGCTTCAGTATTCATTACGGTTTTCTGAATCCCCTTCTTTATTTCTCTGTCTCTCAACAGCATTGGAAGCATTCATCTCTTTTGGCTGTTCCACCTCTTTGTACTACTGCTACTGTGAATCTGAATTGGAAGGCTAACTCCTACTCCTGGCAAATGTTGACCCTAGGGCTAAGCGTTTGAATTTGCAGCACTGAGTGTTAGAATGAGTGTGAGACCAACCTTCACACTTCAGAAACTTGCCAGTTGGCAGGTTACACTGCTTGTCTGTTTCTCATTCTGTTGTGCCCTCTCCAGTCTGCCACCCTGCATCCCACAGTCTTTTTTGTCAACAATTTGTCAACCTAATGGTTTGTACCTGAGAAATTGCCTTATGACCCATCAACAAGTATTGAAAGCCACAGAACAGTTGTCCCAATGAGATAAAAGTTTCCAATATGTTTGGCCAATGAAACAGCATAATTGGAAATATTTATTCTAGGTTAGCAAACACTTCTGAAAAAAGGGGAGTGTGTGGATTTGCTCCATGTAGTTTTGTGCTTTTGCTATATGATTCTATGATTTTATACAATTCATTAAAATAAATTGAATACAGGTGATTTAGTATCACAATAGAAGAATGTACTGTATTGCTTCAGGTTCCCCCAGCTCTATTTCTTAATGATTTTTAAGCAATAACCGGGGACAGATAAATTTTTTGGGGTAGTGAACCTCCATTTCTTGATGCCATCTTCTGTGCAATATACTTTGGGAATCATGATCAGAAAAAGGTCTTGTAGTCTTGTAGGGGCCTCTAAGTGTTGCCATGAAGCAAGCAGCTGGATAGTTCTGTTTTCGTTTTTTTTTTTTTTTTTTTTTTTGTAGAGAAAGTTCAAGTCTATATATGTATTACACTCTGTTGGAACTTGGAGAGTGAGTCAGTTCACCTTGAATCAGAAGGTGAATCAGAAGACACCTTGTAACTGCTTAGCCGATTCACTCTTAAGGTTCTTTTGACTGTATCTTCAACAGTGCTGATGGAATCTTTTGGAGTGTTGGTGGCTGAATGCTGCAACAGGCTGTGAAGAGAGACTGCAGTGTCTCCATCCTTGGAGACACCCAAAACCTGACTGGACATGGTCCTGGGCAGCCTGCTCTGTCTGATTCTGCTTTGAGCAGTGGGGATTGGATTAAACGATCTCCAGATTTCCAACCTGAGTAGTACTGGGATTCTGTGTATCTAATCTATTGTGTTTTACACCAAGAACTGCTGCGTTTAGACTTTTAGTACAACTGGGTTGAAACACAAAAAACAGATCTGGGGCAGAATTTAGAAGATTTTCCCCAGGGTAAAAGACCATGGTGCCACTGGGAATCCAGACCAGCATCTGGAAGCAGTTCAGCTCAGTACTTCTGCCTGGATGAGGAGAGCCCTCAGTGATTCACAAGGGTGTTCAGAGCTTTCTATAATTGTTTTTCATCCTCACTTACAGCTCCAGAGTTCATGTGCCACCATATTAAGATTATTTTTATTTTTTTTTTTTTCAGATTCCTTTTCATATTTTGCTTGGGTTTTTTTGTTTTTCTCCAGAGGATACTCTGTAAATGACCAGAACAGCTCTGCCTTGGACCAGGTGTTACTGCTTATCTGCCAGGTGTGCTTCCTGAATTCTTTAACAGGCAGCCAAAGTTTCTGTGCTTTTCTAGCTTTTGTGGCAACAATAACTGAAGATCTGCAACTGAAGTGATGGCTCTTATAGAAAGATGGTTTCTGAGGAGTCCTTCCAACTGTGCCAAGTTTAGGAAAGCTGCATTTGCAAATGCCAAAAAAAAGCCAAGAAAGAGGTAAGATTCATAGTTGTCTTCAATAAGGACTTTTGGTCTCAGTTTCTAATTTTAGGCAGAACTTCCTGAAGCCGTGAACAAGCGCACACAACCATAAGAACATTGCAATTCAAAGTAGCTTTCACCAGCTCTGCTTCTACCTCCCTGACCAGCTTTCCTTTTAGAAAAAGGCCAGGAAAAAAAATCTCCCTGATTGCATTCAAAGCAGCTGATGCACCAGTTCCAGCCGGTTCCAGAAAACCCTAATAATCCTTTTGTAAAAAGAGTCTATGATCCTTTCTCGTTCTTAAATGCTCTTAACAAAGGAAATAAAAGAGAAAGGAAGGTAATCACTTGGCCTTGAGTAGGGTACGTTACAGCCATTGCCCTTGTAACAGTGCTGCATGTGATGGGTGTGCAGCTTTACTTCGGGAAGTTGGCTGAAAATACTTAAGCATTTTGCATGGGCAGATGGAATATGTGGCCATTTTTAAAACAGGAGCAAATGTATGAATTT
Source organism: Dromas ardeola (assembly GCA_013398915.1). Lineage (NCBI taxonomy): Eukaryota > Metazoa > Chordata > Aves > Charadriiformes > Dromadidae > Dromas > Dromas ardeola. Next base: position 163,985 of record VYZM01002530.1, on the reverse strand, counting down.
AATTACAAAGTGATTTGACAAGCACTTGTTCACTCCTTGCATAATTTTCTGAAGAAACTTGGAACAATTAATTGTTTCGGAGACGATGTTAAATAGTTCTTATAGACGTCTTTTTGTTGTAATTTCAGAAGTTTTATTACAAACTTTAAGCAAAGTGTTTTGGTTTTGTTTTGCTATTGTATGCTGACCACTGTGCCAGCCCTCAAAGTATGCACACATATTTAAAAACAAACAGGAAAGAAAAGCAAGCCTAAAACCAATTTATTGTACATTTTACTAACTACAGGTGTTTTGTCCAGATAGGGCTCATTGGTGACCAGATAAACCATCCAGACAATCATGAAAATCCTGGCCTTGACTGGAAATTGATGCATCTATGAGAAGAGTGTCAAAGTAACGATTTGAAGTGTGTGTGGTTAAACCCAGACTTTTTGAATCTGTTCACGAAGGTATTAAGCAAAATGGCTGCACTATGAAATAAGTCTTCTGTTAACAACTATTAACCTCTGGGAATGCCTGATACTGCCCAATCCTACTCTGGGCACGAAGAAATCAGAGGTGCTGTTTAAGCATTTCCTCTCTGTGAAATTGGTGGTTCTGTTTGTTTTTTTCCCTCATTTAATTTAAAAAAGAAAAACCAACTCAAAATATAACCTGCAGTACTCTTCTCACACTTTTGAAAGCGAAAGGGAAATCTTGTTTACACCTTGTATATAAGAGGACTATGCCTCTACTGTTTGTCACACTAAGACTCTCTGAGAGCTTGTGAGTTATTTTCATATATGTATTCATTCATTCATTTTAGTATCACTACCTTCTTATTCTTTCTAAATTAGCCTTTACAAAGCTGGTGGTAAAATATATTAAAAAAACCTATTTTATCAATATCTGCTCCATTATACTGAAATGTCTTTCAATCCATTTTTCCAACTGTGTATAATCAGGGAAAAGAAGGAATCTTCATAAACTTGTTCCTATTTTATCAACAATTTCTTATCTCCACCCCTGGAAGTGTTCAAGACCAGGCTGGATGGGGCTTTGAGCAATGTGGTCTAGTGGGAGGTGTCCCTGCCCATGGCAGGGGGGTTGGAACTAGATGGTCTTTAAGGTCCCTTCCAACCCAAACTGTTCTATGTTTCTATGATCCTCCTTAGCGATGCAGAAGCAATTTCAGCCTCATTGTATAATTCATGTGTACTCAGAGTAATCTTTCAAGTGAAATACCTACTAAGATTTCCCCTTAACAGTATATATATAAAAAAAAAAAAATCTATTTTCCCATAGTCATATTTGGGCCATGTATTAAAATATTCCTGAACTAGCTTTTCCCCAAACCTATTTATCTCAATCTTGATGTAGATAACAGCAACAGCTTTTCAAAACATTCACAAGGAAATCTGAAATGATGCAAACTTCAATTACGTTGTTTCACAAGGAAAGAAAGGGAAAGAAAATGCAGACTAGTTTTATCTAAAGCTATAAAAAAGGTAATGAACCTTTACATTCAAACCTGGAACTAATTTCATGTTAAATAAGGCACAGCTTGTAATGTTGCAAATTCTTCAGCACAAAACTAATTCAGCTCCACAGGGACACATTTCCTTCTCTGGTTTTGGCACTTTTAGTAGAGAGTTGAAAGTGTCAGGACCCTGAGAGCACCAGCTGGCCTTTGCTGCCCTGACCAGCCCCAACTGGGATATACGTGCACACACAAATGATGTGAAGTCCCCTGAGAGGATGGATATTCTACTGCAGGCATGCCAGGGTGCCATGCTGAGGACCCAGGCAGTTTTGGGGCCAGGGCTCACTTGCTCCCACTGGCTTACAGTGTAGACAGAATGAACGTGTGCTGTATTGCACCTGACAGTGCAAAGTGATGTTGTTATACACGTTTACAAGTGGAATTAATCTGATTATTTTTTTTTTTAATAAAAGAAATCTAGCAAAGAAGCTACCTTCTAAGTGTCCCACAAGCAAAGGCTGACTTTTCAATGACAAGTGCTTTCTTTATTTTCCAAAAATTGTTTTATTATCAAAAAAGTTATTTTTAAATCAGCTAAAACCCAACCATATTCTTTCCAATTTTTTGGTTGAATACCTAGTGAAACCTAATGATTTGAACAGGCGCTTTTTGGCTCTTATTTGAGAAAAATCTAATTTCATGGATAAGAATTTTTGGCAAAAGATTTCCAATTAATTGTGGTAAATTCTGCAATTTATTTTTGAAACAAATAAAAGGAAAAAAAGACTTTTTTT